>JAQZBX010002184.1:0-41121 GCA_029593785.1 Cabassous unicinctus
AAAAAAAAAAAAGAACAAATTATCGATACACAACGACTTGGATGAATCTCCAGAGAATTACACTGAGTGGGGAAAATACTAAAAGGTTACACACTAGTTGGTTCCATTTATATAACATTGTTGAAATGACAAAAGTATAAAAATGGAAAACAGATTGCCAGGGATTAGGAAAGAGGTGAGGGCAGGAGGGAAGTGGGTATGGCTGAAAAGAACACTAAAAGCGACCCTTGAGGGGATGGTATGTGTCAATTCCCTGGTTGTGCTATTTTACTATAGTTATGGAAGATGTTACCACCAGGGTAAACTGGGTGAAGGGTACATGGGATCTACCCTTTTTATTTCTTACAGTTGCTTATGAATCTATGATTACCACAAAATTAAAAGTTTACTATTTTTAAATCACATGAAAAACTAAAATTGTATATACATACACACACACACAATTTGTGTATCTTTATTACTGTTTGTTTGGTTTTTTTTGGCACCTTCTTAAATTTTGCACTCAAGGCAAGTGCCTCACTCACTTCACCTACTGCACCCCAGTCCTGGCCTGGCACAAACTGTCCCAGGCTCAGTTTAAGATCTCTTCCTGACAAACTTGACAAATTGACCCTTAGATGGATGACTGTCCTGTGACGAATTGCCATTGACGATTTGGCTTTGAGTGACTTGATCGACACTATAAGCCGTACAGCAGTAGAAAGGAAGAAGCTGGGGAGGTCGATTAAGACCAAGTATTTCCAGCCTTTGTGGAAGTCATTTTAAGGAATCTGAACATTCTCCTCGGACAATGGGGAGTTAATAAAGGGTTGAAGTGTGGAGTTAGACGGTGCATAATTGTGCTGTTTGTATTGTTCTCTGACTTCCATGTGGAAAACAATATAGAAGGTAAAAAGGGAAGGAGACAAGGGAGGCTGTTTAGGAGGCTGCATTCCACCAAGGCAGGTAAGAATAGCTTACAAATCCAGGGGTGACTTAGACAGGGCTCCCTTGTCCCGCAGTGGGCCAATTCTAAGACGCATCTTACTCGGCACTGCAGATGGTCCCCGGCAGGTGGGCCCCAGGTGCCCAGGGTGGGAACCTGCTCATTAGCACACCCTTTGTTCTTCTCCCTTCCCTATGGAACTTTCCCCACTTCCTCACTCGTGTTCCTGAGATCACCTCCAAAACACACTACCTGCAAAGGTCCTTGGCTTGCAGTCTGCAGGACAAGGATTCTGAGGAATTCATCCCCAATCTCCATCCCCCATTGGCTGGAGAGAGACCCCAGGGGTGGCAGCTCCCCACACATCTAGGTTGCGTCTACACACAGCTGAGTGACTTTTTAGAGGCTTTGGATCAGCACTGTCCAATAGCATTTTCTAGAATGGTGGAAATATTTATATCTGCGTTGTCCAGTACTCCAACCACTATTCACATGAGGCTACTCAGCACTCAGTTGAAATGTGGCTGGTGCAAATGAGAAAATGAATTTTTAATTTTATTTAAGCTAATTTGAATTTAAATCGTCACACACTAGAGGCTACTATATCGGAGAACACGGCTTGAAAGCAGAGAGAATCTCTCAGTGCGCTTCTAATAAGGGATGCTGGCAGGGCCCGGGAACTGTCCACCATCGCGGTCCTGAACAGGGCTGGCTGTGGGGAGGGAGAATCGACAGAACTTGGTGTTTAACTGGATATGGGGAGTGAGTGGCTGCAGACAGGGTATGCAGGGGATAACCAAGGCTTGTGCAGTCATGTTCCCGGGGCTGAGCTAACCAGTGCGTGGGGCACGCTTTGGGACCTGATGCCTGCTTATAGGAAGGGCTCAGAGAAGCAACACACGGACTCCTCTCTGCTCCTCTAAGCAAGGCCAAGCCTCCAACTGCAAACGGCAGAGCAGTCAATTATAGGAGGCAGTTTAAGAGGAGAAATAATTGTGTATTTTGGGGTCTCTTGTTGATATTTCATGGTGCTCTAAAAGTGAGCATAATTAAAAGCAAGGTCCCCACCTAAAGAAAGTGACTTGGGTAGATCTGTGTTGATAATGGACTTGGCACTACCCTCACAGTTCCTACATGCCGACACATTATAATTTTTTCTTGATAGTTAGACACACTCCGTTCTTATTCAATCTGACTCCCCTGAAACTGTTGCCAATAGCCAATTAAACAGTTAGCTAAATATATTAATGGCACATTGCCATGTTTTGGGCCTGAATGAGGTTTACAGGAAATGTGTTTCCCAGACCAAAGGGATCCTAAGGGGGAAACTGCTAGTGGCTTGGCTCTCCTTGGACACAGCCATTGGCCCCAGGCTGGCCAATACTGGGAAAGAGCCTCCAGCTAAACCAAGATGCCAGGGCTAGAGCAAGGAGTTGGGGAGCTGCCACAGTCTCCCCAAGTGGAATAATAATTCTGAGTGTGTTGTAGACAAATGGTTCAGATATGCCACTAATTAGAGCAAACATAAGGGTCCTTGGTCACCTCTGCTTAGAAAGACATTCCCTACAGGATGACCCTGTGTGGGTGTGATGGTCAGAGACCTCCTTTGCTCATACAGCCAACATTTACTGAGCACCTACTGTATGCCAGACATTGAGCGAGGTGCTGGTGAATAAGAGTTGGTTCCTGCTCTTGAGGTCTGGTATGGCAGAGAGAAAGTGCAGGGCACCCTGAGAACAAATCAGAACCTCCTCCGTCCTGACTTAGAGATCCAAAGAAAGCTTTGCAAGGAGACAACATTTAAGCTGTGAACTAAAAGATGGTTATGGCTCTTCCAGATAAAGGATATGGGGATATGGGGTGGAAGAGTGTTCCAGGCAGTAGAAACAACATTTATTCAAAGACCTGGAGGTAGGAAAGCATGGTGCAGAGGAAGAACATAAAGCTCAGCGTGTCTGAAGCCAACTTCTTCCTTCTCAGTGCATCTTGCAGCCCCAGGCACCCACTCCCATAGGTGAGCTGCTGCCTGTGGCTAAGATTTTCATTTGCCAATGGTTCAGGCTTTATTTTCTAAAGTTCTCTTTGATCCTGAGACTCTAAGACGACTCAGGTGGTCATTGTCCTCTCATAACATGGAGGTTGGTAGAATCTTACCAGATAACACCTTGCTAGTCCCAACCTGGGGAGGTGGCCTCTTGAGCCCCACAGTGACTTTCGAAATACCTGCTTTGAGAGACCAGGTGAGAACAGGTGCTTGGCTTTTGTGCATCCAGTTAAGAGACAATGCTTTTGACCTGACCACATCCTTGAACGACAACCCAGAACTCCAGGACACAGTCTCCACGTCAAGAAGTCCCTACAGAGTTCAGTGAATAAAATCATTGGCATTGGAGTTTGAGTCCTGACTCTGCCTCTTCTGGCTGTGTGGCCTGGGGAAAGTTGCTTAAACTCTCTGAGCCTCCATTTCCCCATCTATGAAATAGGAATTCATTCCATGGGTATTTATTGGCCGCCTACTGTGTGCCAGTTACTGTGGTCGGTGCCAGGAGACGATGGTAAACCCAATGGACATGGTCGCTGCCCTTGGGCTGCTTTTGGTCAATCAACAAATTTCCAGAAGAGAGTCTGATTGGTCAAGCTCATGTTTGCATGCCATGCCACACAAGTGATAAGTGGTGTGATAGGTGGTGGGCCAGCCAATAGGTCCGCTGTCCTTGGGTCACGCGGCCTCTGCTGGTCCAATTATTTGTGGCAAGGAAGAGAAGGGGCGGAGTCACCTGCCACATATCATGGCAATTTAGGATGGCAAGAGCTTTGAGGATGACAGTTTCCTGTAGAAGGGGGTGGATGGCAGGTGATAATTATCATCTCTAGTCCTTTTAACCTGGGGTTCTTGAGAACTGGCACTTCATCCCTTAGGGAACTTGCTTCCTGGAATCTGACCTAAAGAGTCAAGGATTTGGTGATTGGCATGCTTGTCTTCTAGAAAACATTTCACTTGCTGGAAGATTGAAGGCAGTTATAATTAAAAGTATACACTGTAGATCGGACAGACAGTGATAGCCTCAATCTGCTATTTACTAGCTGTATGACATTGGGCAAGTTACTAAATCTCTCTGAGCCTTCATTTCCTCAACTGCATAATGTAAATAATAATAGAACCTGCCTCATAGGGCTCTGAGGATTAAATGAGGTGACAGATACAAAGTACTTAAAACAAAGTAAATATTCACTAAATGGCAATTTGTTCTTCTGCACAGACAGCCCTCAACAAACACCTGGCAACATCACTGGAGCACCTTGATGCAGCCATGCCTGAGGCTACTTACCCTGGACTTTTTGGAAAAATAAACACATATATTCCCTTTTGTTTGCACAAGCTTGTTTTAACAATATCACTTAGAGCCAAAAAGTGTCCTGACAAAAACACTGTTAAAAAAAAAAGTCATTCTCACTCACTGACTTTCAGATTAGCTTCCTTGAGTGGGAAAAGAAAGCAGTGGAAGCACAGCTGGTCCCTGGGAATTGCACATAATCCAGAGTTGTCTTGTCCATCCTTCTGCTCATAAGCTGAATACATCCTAAGCGAGATACTCACGTGGATGTCATTTGTCATGTGGGTCATAGTAGGAGGCATGGAGGTTGAAAACCAGTGGTCCAGACTGACCAACATCCTCTCTCAGGACTGAGATGACACATTTGAAATCGACCAACCCAAACCTGCCTCCTTTCACCCAGGCCACAGCCCAGTCCCTAAGGGTCTGTCTGAAGTGGCAGGGTGTCCACTTGCACACACACACATGAACATGCACACACACTCAACACACGTTCTCCCAAGACCCTCAGGCATTTCTGATAGTGCCAGTCAATGGGCAGAGACTTGGATCCCAGCTCCGCCCCCATCTAGACTTCCTGAGGTTAGGAAGGCCCTTCATTCTTCCACGGGCTCATTCATTCCATCCTCCATTGGTCGGCCTGATACCAAGTATTTCCTACACACTGACCACTGTTCTCTGTGCTGGGTACAGGGAACACAAAATGAATGACCACAATGCTGTGAATGAGAGATCACAGCCCAGCAGAGGAAATAAGCAGTACCATGTGATGTGGTAAGCACTAGGGTAGAAGAATAGGCACAGCTCTACATTTTCAGAAGCAAATGTCAGCACTCAGAGTCTCACTAGTACAACTTCACTCATTCATGTGGGTCATGATCAGGGATGGAGAGAGAGAGAGGGGAGGGTTGTGGCCAGGGTAGGGGTGGTTACAGACAGGGCACGGCTAGAAATGGGGATCTGGAGGGATGGGAATGCAGTCAGTGTGGAAGCCATGAGAGTTGTTCACAATATTCAGCTTATTCTTCTGGTTAGTTTTGCATTTCCTTTCAAGTTAGATGTGGCAATGTGACTTGCTTTCGCCATGATATGTGAGCAGAAGTAATGTGTCACTTCTGAGTGGGCAACTTGCAATGCCCCAGATGATGGAGGCTATGTCCACCAGGACCTCTGGGTGAGATATAATGGAGCAGAACAACTTCAGACCTACAGGGGCCATGAAGCATGACTGAGAATGGAATCTTTGTGGTTATAAGCCACTGAGAATAAGATGCAGGGGTTGTTTGTTACTGCAGCATGACATGACCTGCCCTGACTGATGCAGTCAGGGATGGGGATGAGGTTGGGGATTTCACTTGAGCAGGGATGAAGAAGAGGAAGGACTGCTGCCTGGTAGCTCCTGATCCTCCTTTTTCACATACCCCCAAGCCTGGCCCCACAGACAGAAGAGCAGTCTGAATCACAGCTGTAATCGGACCCCTAACACTAAGGAAAACAGACAGAAAAATACTCTAGCTCTCTTCATCTTCATTCCAGAAATTTCACTTGATTTCCCTGGAAGGAGCCTGGGGAGCTCTCTCTTTCTCTCTATTACATACTGAGGATTCCTCATTCCCTCTGTGGAGCCCACATTTGTCCTGAACTCTATCGGCTCCACTGAGCAGCCATAAACCAGGAGCTGACGGGAAGAGAATGTGCAGAGAAGAAAGTCAAAGCCAGGTTCCTTGGCACAGAACGGGCCTCTGAAAAATGGAGCCCCCAGGATGGTGCCACCTCCTCCACACCAGCAGGCTTTGGAGAGGGTCCAGGCCCCCCAAGGCAGCTAACAGTGACAAGCACTGCCTCCTGGGATGCAAAGAGACCATATTTTAGCAAATCTAAGATGCCATCGATTGTAGGATGCATCTTTATGTACCACTAAGAAAGAAAAAACGCTGCCAATTAAACCAAGACATGATGCTTTATTTTTGCTTAGAATTTTTATTTTATATGTATTGAAAGAGCCCTTTTAGACTTATCCAGACATAGATTTTTATCATATATCACTATTGTGCATACATAAAGTGGAAAATACCAGCAAAATAAATTGGTTAAGTTATCCTAAAATGTCTTCACATTCAGAGTTTGACTTTTGTGAATCCTTTTCAACTCAGACCCATTGATGTTTGTGTTTTTCACAAAATGCCATCTTCTCAGACATCAAGGATGTAGGTGATGCAATATTTCTTAAAAGGGTGATCCACCATTGTCTGCGGGATTTTCTTTCAAGCAGACACCATTCTGCAAGTTTTGGTGCTGCACTTTTTTTTTTTTAATCTTGCCAAAATGTATCAGACAATGACAACTGTGATCCACAACCAACCACCAAGCCAACAGCAATTGTAAGATGGCGATTGTGAGATGGCATCGATTATTAGACACAACCTGATTTCAGAAATGTAAAAACGTGACCAAAAATTGGGTCTTCGAATCAATGGAATCTGTACCCATCTGCCTGGTTCTGCTTCCAAGGTAATAGATAAGAGTCTGTGGACAGAAAGATCTGGGTTCAAATCCCTACCACACCACTTCCTAGTGTGTGCAATGTATCAGTCAAGACAGACTGGGATGTGCTGCCGTAACAAACAATTCCAAAACCTCAGTGGCTTAACACAGTGAAAGAGTGTCTGACTTCATGCAGAAACTGTCCTCCTTGCAGCAACTACCTCAACAAAGGCCTCTTCCACCACCACCAGGATAGGAGAAGAGAGCGACTCAGTGATTACTAATTACACAGGGCTTCTCATTTCTTCAGCCCAGGCATGACACGCATCACCTCCACCCACATTTCATTGGTCAGAACTAGTCACACGGCCCTGCTTAACTGCAAGGGGCTGGGAAATGTAATTTCCTGTGTACTCAGGAAGGAGAAAAGACCAAAATATCCCATGCCACTAGGAACGTCTAGCACTGTGACTTTAGGCCACTTGCTAACCCTCTCTGAGCCTTCATTTTTGTCAAACGGAGGGTTGTTAATGCAGCTGTTTCATTGGGCTGTTGGGAAGGCTGATGCATGTAACATACTGCATTTCCTTGGCAGATAGTAAATGCTCAGTGAATGCTGGCTGTTGCCACCCAAAGTCACACAGAACACCCTGCTCCTTCTCACCTGGAAACAGCTACTCTTGTCGCCCCTCTCCCACCCCTACCCCTCAAGGCACCTCTTCTCTGGGGCAAAACAGCTCCAGCTCCTGCATCTGCTTCTTTTGGTTTACAGACCCCAGAAGAGACTCTTGCTCTGTGTTTCTGGTGTCTTACAGCTCTGAGGTCTGATCCCAGCTCCTCCAAAAACTTGCTGTGTAACCCCTGACAAGTCCATAGCCCTCTCTGGGCCTCAGCGTCCTCATCTGTAAAATGAGTCTCAGCAGAGCTCCCCAGCTCAACTGCACCCGAGGTCAGGGAGTAAACTGGGCCCGGGGATTCTATGTCTAACTGGAGCCACATCCTAGAAGCCCATGTTGCCAGAGCATCTAGGTTTTCGAAATAAGGTGAAAAGCCCTATTTGTGTATGAAATTTTCCAGTTCTTTAATGTCGATGGTGAATTCTTAAAGAAAAACTTAACACAGTTCATGCCAGACCAAAACATGTCTGAGGGTGACACCCATCTGCAACCTCTGGCCAAATGTTGGGTCTGTGACAAGCTGGAGGTAAGACATTTTCCGTCTAGGTAAATGTTCCTGGGCCCTAAGAACTGCCTATTTTCCCTCTCAGGGGCGGGGATGCCACATCCAGGAAGCAGTCCTACCCAGAAGGAGGGAAACATCAGATTTGCCGGTGACCATGTCAGCTGGTTTGATTAAAAGCAATTCCTAACAATAGAAATCTCCACGAGTAAACGTGCATCGGTGCCTCCTCCGGGCCAAGCTTGGGACACTCAGAGAAGAATCAGAACCAGGTTCTGCCCTCGGGAAGCTCCCTGGCATAGGAGGAGGCAGAGCCAAAAACACACAGCTGCAAAAGAGGCTGTTGGGGTGCAGAGAAGGGGATGCTGATAACCTGGGAACTGTGGCCAGGGAAGGCTGCCCAGAGAGGGGGCCATTTGGCCCCGGTGCTAAGGAGTAAGAAAGGGTTTCCAGGCAGGGGAACCTGCATGTGCAAAGGCCCAGGGTTGTGAATGTGCTTGAGGCATTGAACAAAAGATGATCATTGCAGAGAAACTGGACTCTAGACTTGTCTGGCAGGGGGAAGAAGGAAGACAAGCAGAGTAAGCCAAAGGCAGAGTTAAGTCCCCACTCCCCCAAATCCCCAGGGGCTCCCCTAGCACAGAACCTGGCATTAGCCAGCATCAATCAAAAACAGTCTTCCCGGTAGTGCTCTACCCTGCTGCTCATTAGAATCGCCTACAGGGCTTTCAAAAAATACCAGTGTCTGGGACCCACCAGAATGTTTCTGGAGAGGCTGGGGCTGTCAGTGTTGTTTAAAAAGTTCCCCAGGTGACACAAATGTGCAGCCAGAGAGGAAAGCCAGGGGGTCAGGTGGACAGGCACACCCCTCCAGGCCCTGGGTTCTGGCTATGTGTGAGATTGCTCTGTGGATTGTTGCATTTCCTCCTCTCAGAGCCCGGTGAGGTTCTAGGGTCCTTATTCCATGGATGTGTAAAGTGCAACACAGAAAAGTTTAACAACCTGCACAGAGACATGTGGCTCTCAGAAGAATTAGAAGTCAGCCAGTCCAGTATGCACACACTTAACCTACCGCGTGAAGAAAGGGTGGAAGGAAGAAGCAGGACGTGGAGGAAAAAAGAATGGATGAGCAGATGGCTGGATGGAAAGGTGGATGGGCGGATGGAAGGAAGAATTAATGCAAGAAGGAAAGGGCAGAGGCTGAGTAGAAGGAAGGAAAGAAGGAGGTTCGAAAGTGCATAGGTGGGTGGATGGGAGGAAAAGAGAGGAATTAAAGGAAGGAAGGCAGAGGTGGATGGAATGCATGAGTGGTGGGTGAACAGGTGAAGGAAGGAAGGAAGGGAGGGGGGAGGAAAGGGTGGCAGGAGGGAGAGAAGAGAAGGAGAAAGGGAAGGGAGGGAGGGAGAAAAAAGCAGTGTGTGAGGCGGGCAGTGGGGGATTTGAAGGAATGAAGGAAAAAGAATGGGTGGATTAATGAATTGTGGGAAAGAGGGAAGAAAGAAGGAAAGGGCGTGAGCCACTGCTCTCCACGGAGCTCTGGTCCCGGAGTGTGGAGGGAGGCCGGTCTCCCGCGCTGCCGCCGGCTTTCGCATCCCACCGCCTCCGCCAGGACGTGGTCCGCATGCACGACGCCGAGCGGGAGTCGGAGCATCCGCAGGACCTTGCTGCCCCCTCGCGACGGAGCGCGGCACTGCAGCCCGGCGGCGCCTAGACCAGGCCCTCCCCGCCCAGGGGCTGCGGGCGCGCCGCCTCCGGGGTCCTCTTGCGGTTCCCCAGCAACCTGCGCCAACCGCCACCTCCCTCGCTCCGGCGGCGGGCTGCAAACTTTAGCATCTCCAGGTCTGGCATCCGCTGGAAGGTGGGGGCAGAAAACCGCCTGCCTCCCGCAGCTTTTTCCTGAAAAGATTTCCTCTTCCCTCCTCCGTGGAAAAGGATAACGAGGTGGGAGGGGGAGCGAGGGGAAGAAATAGTTTAAGTGAATTTAAACTGTGTCTGCCGCAGGCAACAATCCAGAAAGGTTTTTCCATTTTTGTAAGCGTCACCGCGTTTGAAACACTGAGGGAAGTGCTTTGCAGCAGCCCAGCGGCCACTGCTAACCCCTGAGAGGTGTAAGGTGCAGAGGCTCCTCAGGGAGTGGCCCACGGAGAAACTGAGGACCAAGGCTTGCCCGAAGTCCGTGGAATAGTCCGGGGACTAGGTTCTGGGCCTTAAAAGGGCCAGTGGCTAACACTGACAGAGGGTGTCCTCGTTGCCAGGCATTTTTCATGTGATCTCATTTGTCCCCACTTTGAGGTTATGATATTTATCTCTACTTTGCAGATTGAGAACTAAGACCCAGACGTGTTAAGGGCACAGAGCCCGTGGGTGCTAAGGTCCTTCCCATATTACAAGGTCCCCAAGGCTTATTCAAGCCCATTTGTCTACAGGATGCTGCCCATCCCACCCATATACCTGAAATCCTCCCTCAAACTCCAGGGGCAGACCTCAAACAGCTGCCAGAGCTGGTGGGGGAGTGCTGGGAGCCAGCCTCCAAAGGGGCCCGAGGCTTCAGCCGCTGCTGGTGTCCCTGGTGTGTGTGCAGGGCTCCTTGTGCAAGGTGTGAGGAGGTTCAGAGGCTGGGCTGGCACTGCCCCTCTCCATCTGTCTGCTACCCCCCTCTTCTGTAAGAGGCATAGCACTGACAAGTGGGATCATATTTCAATTGCTCATTCATTCATTCATTCCAAAAAATATTTATTGAGTGCCTACTAGATGCGGGGCACAATGCTAGACAGTGAGGACAAAGTGGTCGCCAGGAATAAAGGGCCCTTGCTCATGGTCCTTAGTGACAAAGACAATGAATGAGCACGATGATTTTGTATGGTAACAAGTGCCAAGAAATAAATAAAAAACAAGGTGATGTGCTAAAATGCTATTATTTGAACTCACCTTTACAACGGCCCCTATCCCACTCTGATGTGTGTACCTAAGCCTGTGTCTGTCTGCCCCACCAGGTGTGATGGCTGAAAAGGCAGAGCTGTCCTCCCATCCCTGAGCTCCCACCCCCGGGGCCAGCTACAGAGCAGCATCTTAGGGAGGGGAGCAGAGCTGATCTGATCCTTGCTGAGTAAGGGAGTCCAGAGATGCCTGAGAACTTCTGCTGGGGACTTCTTCCCTGCCCACATTCCCATATGCCACAAAGATCCTTGGTGATGAGTTTGCATCCGCTCTCATTTCGCTGTGTGGCGCCAGCTTGTGGCTGAAGTGAAAGGCAATAGACCCCACCCCAAGTCCTTCTGCAAAGATGTTCTTGAATCTCACAGACCCAGATCCAAATCCTTATCTGCCTCCTTTTACTGTGTGACCTCAGGCAGGCAATCTAACCTCTCTGATGCCTGAATTCTTCACCTGAAAGAAGAACCACCACATGAGGTTGTCCTGAAGCTCTCATCCAAATCCCCTTTCCCTGTGAAGAGGAGAGGGTAGGCAAACGGAGGCAAGTCCAGGGCTGGCAGAAAATGTCTCTCTGTTCCTGAGAATCAAGTGGGGCTGAGACTGAATCATCCCTTATTCTTCTTCCTCATGCTACTTTACCCCACTCCATGTCCAATCCACCAGGGAGTCCTGTCAGTTCCACCTCAAAGTATGATCCCGAGCCCATTCTCTTCTCTCCTTCCTTTCTGATCCAAGCTACCAGGGACATCCACCTGGACAGCTTCAACAACCTCCCAACTGCAATCCCTGCTCCCCCCATCCCAGTTCGTTCTCCAGAAAGCAATCCGAGAGAATAGGAGGCACCAGCAGATCAGAAGGTGGATGGAGAGGTGAGGGTGTTATTTCCCCCACTTCCTCTTTGCTTGACCCTGGGTTGACAGTGGTCGGGTCCTTTTGATGAAAGCTGCAGGCCCTCTTCTACAGAAACAACTGTTCCTGGGTTCCTCAAGGTGCTTCTCCCGGGCCCATCAGAGCTAGGGTCACTAACAGTGCCCGGCTGTTACTAGCCCCAAGGCACTTCACCATCCCTCATTAGTTTCCTCAAGCCCACCCACACCTTGGTAAATAGCCCTTTCATCAAACTTTCATCAGTTACCCCTCTAAGGGTGTTGTCTGTTTCCTACTAGGACAGTGACTGATACAAAGATCTTCCTGAGTAGCCCCTGACCAGCTCTCCATCCTCAACTCCCACAACTCTTCCAGCTCATTCACACCTCTCCAGCCACACCTGGCTCTGTTCTGTCCCTTAGACACACTAAGCTTGCTTCCTCCTCAGGGCCCCTGCACATGCTGTTCCATCTAGACTTGGACACTGTTCCCAGACCTTTACATGGCTAGTGTTGCCTCCTTTGGGTCTCAGCCCAAATGTCACTCTTCAGGGAGGGTTTCCCGAACTATCACACATTTAATCCATTTCCTTCTCTGAACTTATACCAGTCTGAAATTCACCTTCTTATTTATCTATTGGCTTCTTTCTTGTCTTTTTCCACCAATAAAAATGTTAGTTCCACAAAAGCAGTGATCCTAGACTTTCTGTTTAATGCTATAGCACCAGCACCTGGTACAGCCCCTAGAGCATATGAGGAGCTCAGCAAATATTTGTGGAATTAATACTCAAAAGGAGAAACTGAGGACATGCATTTGGAGCCCTCGAAGGCAGAGGGAGAGCTTGGGGATCTTTTCTAGGACACTATCAAGGCTTTTTTGTCTCTAACATCTCCATGTGTCCTCTCGGGACCCCAGAATTTTTGCAGTTCAGTAACATTCCCAGGTGTATTTCCTGATAAGCAGCTGGATATCAGTGAAACAGCCTAAGCTCAAGAGTCAGATACATCTGTGTTTAAATCCAGGCTCTACTTCACTTATCTGGGCCTCGGTTTCACCATCTAGGAAATCTAAATGATACCTAGTACAGGGGCCATGGTAAGGCTAATGAGATCAGGTGTGTACAGTCATTGTAAGGTTAATGAGATCAGGTATGTAAGACTTCCAGCACTTCCTCCCCTCATACCCCTCACCAGAATTGAGGGAGAAAAAGAACTGGAAGGGAAGCAAAAAGAATGTGGATGTTGATGAGTCCCCAAGGAAGGGGTGCTGGGTCTGCCCCATCCAGGCTAAGCCCCAGATTGGGGAGGTATATGAGCCTGAGCCACCATATACGGCTGGGTGGGAGGTCTGGATGGCGGGCAAGGCTGGATGGGCGTTCTAGGCTGACACAGCTGAGAAAGGCTTATAGAGTTCTCCATGCTCTGATATGGCGTAGAGCAGCAGAGTGAGTCCCAGGTATCCAAGGACAATGTGGGGCGGTGAAGCCTTAGAAAGCCTTAGAGAGGTTCACTGACTTTCTAGAGGTTCCTCAGCAAACTTAGAATCGGGGCACTCAGCTGATCCCAGTGCATCGAGGAGGTGTAGCTAGAGGCATCCCCAAACTCGGGTGGGAGCAATAAATAATGCCTCAACAGCATGCACAGCCTGACCTTCAAGGACTTCTGGAGACTCTAATTGGATGATACCTTGAGTTTAAGGGCAACTCCAAGGAAAAGAAGGAATTCTAAGTTGATTGGGATTTTTTCCATCACCCAGAAGAACGGGGCTCAAATTAAAAGTTGTGATGAATTGGGGACAAATAAAGAGAGGAGCATTTCTTGCACATTTATGGGCTGAGACTCATTCCTACCACGTTGCGCATTGCCACGAGCCATGATTTCTCATAGGACATATGTCTTTCTTGCAACTTGGAAGAACCTGACTGGAGAAGAGAAGACACAGGTGGTCCCGGGCCTCTGAAGGGCTGTCCTAGGTCAGCAGTAGCAATTCCATGGGATGCTGGGTGAGGACAAGAGGAAGTGGCCAGGAATGGAAGTGCTACCTGATTAATCACAAGAAAACCCTCTTCATAATGGAGCTTCTTAGTGATAGAAGGGACCACTTTGAGAGGAAGTGAGCTTCCTGTCCTTGTGGGTATGCAAGTAGAAACTCTCAGGAGTGTTGACCTGACTAAAATAACATAAAGGTCCCTTTAACACTTAATAGGCTATGCACTGTAAGCAGAGCTTAGCATCATAAGGAATCAGACGGGGTAGTCTAATGCATAGGAAAGAGAGAAGGTAAAGAGGGGGGATAAGAAAGGATGGAAGAAGAGGAGAAAGAGAAGAAAAAGGAGAAAATAAGATGATATGATTCTGGGAGTCCAATATTGATAAGAATTCTTCAAAGACAGTATTTCCCCAAGTTGACCATATATCTCCAATAGTCAGTATAGCCCAAGCTACAGTGCAGTAACAAATAAACCTGAAATCTCAGGGGCTTAACACAGTAAGTTAATTTCTCTGGATGGCCTGTGGCTATGATATCTGGAACATGTGGCCTCCAACCAAGAGGGAGATGGAGGCAGCACTCAGCTCTTCACTGCCTCAGCCCCAAAGAGATGCACACCATTTCCACTCATAGGCCATTGGCCAGAACTAGTCCCATGATCCCAACCCAAGCTGAGAAATATGTGGGAGCTCATGGATATTTGGAAGGCACTAATTTTCTCTATCACAGACACAGACTTATAATGGAACACAAGATAATTTTAGATGGTACACAAGATAATTTTTGGTTGAAATGGACAGAGCATTAAATAACATTGAATTGCTTAATGAGAAAATCATACCCTGTTCAATTATCTCAAAAACCTTCTAATTATGGGAAAGCCTCAGTTTGGTGATAATATGTCTTTAACACCTCTCGTACACTCTAACACCACTTTATCAGCAAATAAAGAGCTGGCCTCAGAATCAAAGCCTTCAAGAAAAAGAAAAAAAAAAAGAATATCATACTAAGCTCACAAAACATGATTTGTTTCCTTTACATTCATTTTCATGATTACCTCCTGTATATGGAAAAGGATATCAATTTTCCATTTAGGATGGCAAAGTGAAGTTTCCTTTTAAATAAACATATTTATTTTTAAAATTGAGTCTAGTTTTAAAAAAAAGAAGATTTGGCAAAAAATGTTGGAGATGGAATGTGAATAATGGAATTTTGAGAAATTCTGTGCCATGTCAAACTCTGTGGTACATATATTGTTAATATTTACTTTAGAAGAGGTACTACATGCTTCACAATTCAAAATGTATTAAAGAATAGACAGTGAAAAAATCTCACTCTCAACTCTATTCCCCAAACAGTTCCCCTTCCTGGAGGTAATGAATGTTAATAATTTTTATGTATCCTTCCAAAGATAATTTAGGCACATACAAACAAATACAGAGATATATTTCCCTCCCTCCCCATCCCCTTTACACAAGCAGCAACTGTATCAGTCAGGATAGGATATGCTAGCTGCAAAAACAAGCAAATCTTAATGGTTTAACTCAACAAAAATGTACTTCTTGCTCACACAAAGTTTGCTATGGGTTTAAGGGACTTCCAAATGTAACTATCCTCCATGCATTGACTTAGTGACCCAGGCTGATGGGGGCACCACCATTTTACAGCCACACCACCTGGAACACAAGACCAGCTTCATCAACAGGCTAGGGAAGAGTTCACTGGTGACTCCTGCCCATCAATACAGTGCTTCAACCTGGAAGTGACACACAAGCCTCCCACTTACCACCCATGGCCAGAAATGGTCATGGGACCCTATCTAACTGAAAACGCAGCGGGAACGCATAATCCCCCCTATTGTCCCCAGAAGAAGAGGAGATCTCTGCCACAGTGGCACTGATATTATTCCCACAATCATGCACTTGACTTTTTCACTTAGAGATTGTATCTCAGAAATCATTCAAAACTGTTATGTACTTTTTATAGCTGAACCCGCTACCATAATGTATTTAACCACTCCTCCACTGAAGGACATCTAGACTGTTTCTAGGCTTTTGTTCGTAAAAACAACACTGCAATAAAAAATGTTGTGTTTACCTTATTTGATATATATATGGGTACCTAAAGGATAAATCCCTATAATTGAAATTGCTGTGGCCTCAGGAGTGTGCATGTATGATTGCAGCCCAATTTGTCACGTGGCTGTCATGTTGGTGAGGCAGGTTTTCAGCAGAGCCCCAATTCAGGGCAATTTAGACCATACATAGTTTACTTAACAAACACTTATGAGCACCTACTCTGAGCCAGGCCCTGTGCTGGCCACTGGAGATAGAAAGGTGAATTTGACCCTGTCTCTAACCTCAAAGAGTTCACAATCTAAAGGGGGGGCCAGATGCACAATCCAACTGTTCTGGTTATCTACTGCTGCATAACATACTACCCCAAAACCCAAAGCTGTTTAACAACAACCATTATGCATATGGCTTCTGTGGGTCAAGAATTTGGAAAAAGCAAAGTCAGGATGGATCTTCTCTGCTCTATGATGTCTGAGACCTCATCCTGGACGACTCAAACCACTGGAGGACAGGAGAATCCACATCACTCCCACTGGTGCCTGGACTGGGATGGCTGAAGGACAGACTCAGCGGGGGCTGTCCACCCAAACACTGGCACGGGGTCTCTCCATCAGGGCGGTCATGGGGCTGTTGGACTTTTTACATGATGGCTCAGGACTCCAAGCATAATTGTTCTAGAGAGCACAGCAAAAGCTGGCTGGCCTTTTATGACTCAGCCTTGGAAGTCACATATCATTTCCACGAAAGCCACAAAGGTGCCCTGATTCAAGGAGAGGGAACATGACCCCACCTCTGGATGGCTATGTTTTAAACAGCTGCACTGCTAATCATAAAATAATAGCATATGTGCTGCAGGAGAGAGCCAGGACAAGGAGTAACAACTTCATTCTTTCTGAGGGTGGGAAGAAGGGAGTCAGGGAAGACCACTCAAAGGAGGTGACATTTGAACTGAGTATTGAATGATAAGTGGGATCGTATTAGGTTTCTAGAACTGCTGTACCAAATTATCACAAACTTAGGGGTTTAAAGCAATGCAAATTTATTCTCTTATAGTTATGGGGGTCTAGAGTCTGAAATGAGTCTTACAGAGCTGAAATCAAGGGGTTGGCAGGGCTAGCTCCTTTGGGAAATCCATTCCCTTGCCTTTTCCAGCTTCTAGAGGTCGCTCACATTCCTTGGCTCATGGCCCCTCTCTCCATCCTCAAAGCAGCAGTGCAGCATCTTCCAAACCCTCCACTTCTCTCTCACCTGTTCTGTCATCACATCACCTCCTGTCTGTCTGACCTGTCTTATAAAGACATGGTGATGACCTTGGGCCCACCCAGATAATCCAGGATAATTTCCCCTCTCCATATCCTTAACATAATCACATCTGCAAAGTCCCATTTATCATGTACAGTAGCATATTTACTGATCTAGTAATTGGGACATGGCCATCGTTGGGGGGGCCATCGTTCAGCATACCACAGGGATGTTACCAAATTTTAAAAGACTGGGAGGTGGGGACAGCATTCCAGGTAAAGAGAACTGCCATGTGCAATGGTTTTAATGTATTTTAAAGAAGAGTGTCCATGCAAAGGTAGATAATTGAAAGCAGAGGTTAAGAGGCTAGACTGTGAAGTTATAGGCCAGAATTGAGATCTTGACTCTGCCACATGCTTGCTGCATAATAACAAGTGAATTAATTAACTTTTCTGAGCCCCAGTTTCCTCCCCTATAAAAAGCCCAGGGTCCTGAGGGCCATAGGATTATTCTTTGGGTAAATGAAATAAGACAGGGTCTGTCCCAAAAGCACTGAAGGCATAATTACTGATATCATTATGAAAGTTTTGATGCACATTGTAATCCCTCAGGGAACTTTTAAAAAAACAAATGCAGATATAAAAAGAGAAGTGCAATAAAAAAAATAATTTAAAGAGAAGTGTAAAACATATAGTCTGAAAACTGCAAAACATTGCTGAAAGAAATTAAATACCTAAATTAATGAAAAGACATTCCATAATCATGGTTCAGAAGACTTAACATTATTAAGATGGCAATAGTCCCCAAACTCACCTGCAGATTCAATGTGATCCTATCAAAATCCAACTGACTGCATGGCAGAAATTGACAAGCTGACTCTAAAATCCATATGGAAATTCAGGGGACCCAGAATAGCCAAAACAATTTTGAAAATGAAGAACAAAGTTGGAAGACACACGCTTGCCAATTTCAAAACTTACTACAAAGCTACAGTAATCAAGACAGTGTGGTACCAGCATCAGGATAGATATATAGATCATGGAATAGAATAGAGTCCAGAAATAAGCCCTCATGTCTATGGTCAGTTGATTTTCAACAAAGGCCAATTCAATTCAGGACAACTGAATATCCACATGCAACAGAGGAGGGACGTTGGCCCCTACCTCACACCATATACAAAAATTAACTCAAAATGGATCAAAGACCTAAATGTAATAGTTAAAACTATAAAATTCTTACAATAAAAAAAACTTTGTGACCTTGAATTTGACAATGCTTTCTTAGGATATCAAAATCACAAGCGACAAAAGAAAAAGATAAAATGGACTTCATCAAATGACAGATTTTATGTTATATATATGTTAATACAATAAAAGAGAAGGAAAAAACATTGTGCTTCAAAGGACACTGTCAACCCACAAAGTGGGAGAAAATATTTGCAAATCATTTATCTGATAAGGGACTTGTGTCTAAATATATAAATAACCATAACAATTGAAAAATTAAAGGACAAATGACCCAATTTTTAAAAACGGGCAAAATGATTTGAATAGAAGTTTCTCCCAAGAAGATATACAAATGGTCTACAAGCACATGAAAAGATGCTCAACATCCTTAGCCAACAAGAAAATGCAAATTAAAACCACAATGAGATACCACTTCACATCCACGAGGTTGGCTAGAATCAATAGGATAATAATTATTGGTAACGATGAGGATAAATCAGAGCCCTCATACACTGCTGGTGGGAAGGTAAAATGGTGCAGCCACTTTGGAAAAGTTTGGCAGTTCCTCAAATGGCTAAACATAGAGTTATCATATGATCCAGCAATTCCACTCCTAGGTGTATACCCATGAGAAATGAAAATATATGTCCACATAAGATTGTGTACACCAATGTTCATAGCAGAGTTATTCATAGTAGCCAAAAAGTGGAAACAACTCAAATGTCCATCAACTGATAAATGGATAATAAAATGTGGTATCACCATACAATGGAATACTATTCACTAATAAATAGAAATGAAGTACTGATACATGCTCCACATGGATGAACCTTGAAAACATCAGGCTGAGTGAAAGTACAAAGGATCGCATATTGTATGAATCCATTTATCTGAAATGTCAGAGTAGGCAAATCGATAGACAGAAAATAGGTCACTGGTTGCCAGTGGCTGGGGATACAAGGTGGGGGAAGTAGAGGAGTTGAGGGGGTGACAGCTAAGGGGTGCATGGTATCTTCCTGGAGTAATGAAAATGTTCTAAAATTGATTGTGGTAATGAATGCACAACTCTGACTGTACTAAATGGCATTGAATTGTAAAAGTCCAAGAAAAATAACTGATGTCTGGGCCCCACTCCACTGCTAATTTAAATGCCCTGAAGGATGGCCTGAGCATCTGGATTTTCACAAGGTCCCCAGTTTTTTCTCAATTTACTGTACGACAAATTGAGAACCACAGCCCTAGAGAAATAGGGAGCCAGAGAGTGGTAAGAGATGAAGACAGAGGGGTCAGCAAAGCTCAGCGTGCTCATTCATTAAGACACTAAATATGAATCAAGAGTCTACCAAATGAACAAATGTTCCACACCAATGCAAGGTGCAGTGGTGGGGTGGTATATGGGAATCCTGTATTTTATGTTTCTGTAAACCCACAACTTCTTTAATAAACAAATAACAAATGAATAAATAAAAGACAAAGAAAAACAGTCTACCAAATAGTGGGCACCTTTAGGGCGGGGGATCCAGCGTGACCCAGACAGGGTCATCTGGTGGGAAGAAAGTGGGGCTGAGATCCATCCAGGCTCTGTTTACCAAGCCTTTCTCTAACTCACACCAATGCCCTGTGGGGGCTGGTGGTGGTCCTGCCATGCTGGCTTGTCCTGCAGTGAAGAAGCTAAGTGACACCACCTCTCTTCCATTCTCAGTCCCTGAGACTCCTAGGCTTGGTGCCATCTATGGTCCAGAAGTAAACACATGACCTAGACCCGGCCAATTAGAGTGCTCTGTCCCTCTGGCCACAGTGATTGGTTCAGAGATAAGCATGTGACCTAAAATGATCCAATAAGATTCTCTCTCCCAAATATTTGAATCTTGAATGAAGTGACAGAAGAATGGAAAATGGTTACCACTAAGTCATCCTGATGTTGAAGGTGTGAGAAGAGTGTTGGCCAGAACCTGCCTCCCAGACCTCCAAGCAGGCAGTGGTTAGTCAACAGATCCTCCAATGCTTGGAGCCAGCCAGTACCCTTCCAATAAAGCATGTGTTTTCTGCATGCATCCTGACTCTTGGCAACCACAGCTCTGACCACACTGGTCAAGTGCCCCAGCCCTGGTCTTCCTCCTGAACCTTCCATATTCTAGATGGTGGTTGTCTCTCTGTGCTTCTTGGTTCAGGGTCAATAGCAGCTTTTCAGCATCCCCTCCACCAACTGACCAGGAAGCACTTCCTGGGCCTTCCTCCTTCCTCCATGGTCCTGGGGTTGACCTGATCCCATGGGAGAGGCAGTGGGTGCCAGGGAAGAGACCCCCCTGGACTGTAGGGCCTGGGGCAGGTCGTCTTCCCTCTCAGGTTCTCAGTTTCCAAATCAGAAAAATAAGAGGGTTGAACTGGACCCAACAGACCCCATTTACAGAACCAGCAAAGTGCAGGATGGCAGAATGGTTATGCTCTAATAAGAGCTTGGAGATTAGCATCCCTGATCCTCCTTAGCTGCGGGGCCTTGGGCCAGATACTTACTCTCTCCATGTGTCAGCTTCTTCATCTGTAAATTAGGACTAGAAATAGGACCACCTCATAGGCTTTTTCTGAGGATGACATGAATTAATATTTGTGAAGTGTTTAGGACACATAGAAAGCCTCAAAAAATGTGAGGCACAGGAGGTCAATTCTATTTTATAGATGAGGAAACAGCTCAGAAATGTTAAGTGACTTACCCGACATCACACAGGTAAAAAGGGAAGAAACCGGATTCTTGCCCACTACTGCCTGGTTCTAAAGGCTTCCAGCTCTGAAGTTCTTAGTCACAGTTTCCCAGAGTGTCCACTGATGGGATGCAACATAATTTTAAGTCATATGTGAACAAGTGGGTTTTTTTCTATTTTAAAAGTTATGCATTTACTTTCATGATTTTTTCTGTTCATGGCACGTGAATACAGGCTTTCCATTGACTCAAATTGATTTAAATTTAAAAATAAGTCAATTTTGTTTTAAAAAAAAAAAAGGTAGTAAGGTAGGTAATATTATTATTCAAAAACATTTGCTGGCTTTCCTGGGGGGAGGAGTATATATTTCTGCCACATTAACATCTGACATGGCAACATGACTTGCTCTGGCCAATGAAATGTGAGCAGACATTTAAAAAACCAGCACATAGTTCATCATATCCTTTCTTCCCTCTTTTGTCAGTGTTCCAGATAGAGGCTGACCCATCAGCCTGGGTCCTGGAGTGAAGAGGACATGCAGCAGAGCCACAGCTGACCCACGATGGTGACATCGCATAGGCAAGAAACAATCCTTGTTCTTGTGAGGCACTGAGATTGGGGGATCCTTTGTTACTGCAGCATAACCTAGCCTATGCTAACTGATACAAATAATACATAAAGAAAAATACAGGAGGCACTGAGAAATGGTGAAAATCATGAAGATGAAACATGAATGAATGATGGGAGTTCAGGACTCTGGACCTACAGAGTAAGGAGAGTGGAGAGTCTGCCATTACTTCTCCTTACAGCAAGCCATTCCTCAACTCCTAGAAGTCCTGCCAGCTAGGAGGACTCCTTATGGTCCAGCTTGGGGCAGAAGGGTGCAGGATCTCACAGAGCACATCACCAGATGCCCATCTGTGTTCAGTTCACTCACCTGGTTTTCTGTCCTCAGGTCCTAGGAGTCGATGACAAGGTTAGGGGAAGGTAGTTCTAGGTTTCCAAGCTTCCAAGAAAGCAGCCACCTTAGACATTTCACAATTTTGTCTCTTCATTGCACTGGTCCCATTTTCAAGAGGCTGCAGGTTGGCAAGGTGAGTGTCCTGGGATACCCCAACAGTTTTTACAGAATGATGAGTGACATGCTCCCATGCATAGTCCATGGGAAATATCCATACATCCCTTGTCCTGATCAACTCTGGGACCCAATGGAGCTATCCTGGTGCCCTTGACCACTTTAGCAATAGTAAAGTGACTCCCTGGTGTCCCATGTCTCCCAAGTGCATGCAAGAAACACATTTAACGCTTGTTAATGCTCACCAAATATCCATGTGCTCCTATGTTTCCCAGACTCCCTTGCAGTTGGGCTGGGGGCATGTGACAAGCTCTGGTCAATGATGTGAATGGAACTGCCATACATCCCTTTTGGATTGAGGTCATCAAGAGCCAGATGCTTCCACCATCTATATCTTCTCCCTTGAAATCAATGTTTTCCAGACAATACAACTACAAGATGGAGGTCAGCCTGAATTGCATCAAACTGCAACTTGAGCAGGAAATAAACCTTAGTTTAAGGATAAAGGCACTGAGACTTCTGGGTTTATTTGTTACTGCAGCAAAACCTGTCCTTATTCTGATTAATACACCCCACACATTTAAAGTTGCACTCCACTCACCATCTCTGGTTTTGAGATGAAGAGTGCATCTACCTAAGCAAGGGAGAGGTTAAGGCTCTCAGCACAACTTTTTCTAAAGAAATCTTCTACAAATCCTTTGTTTCTTCTTCATTCTCAATTCTTTTTATTTCTGAAGTAGAAAAGAGGGTATTGAGAGTTGTGGTCCAGATTTGCAGCTATTTCATTTGAAACTCTGCATACAGAGAATTGGCACCTCACTTTAAATTCCACATCTATCCTATCTTGGTGCCTAATTGAATCTTCAGTTTTAACATCCTGTTAAACAAAATTAGTGTGCAGATAACAAGATTGAATAATATCAATTACCATTCTATGAGCTAAGCTGTGCAAAGCAGGTAACATTCATTATTCACTTTAATCCTCACAGCAACTTTGAAAGATAAGTAACTATTCTTATGGTCCCTTTTTACAGATGAATTAACTGAGGGTTGGAGAACTAAGTGACTTGCTCAGAGGCACACGACTAGCAAGTGGCAGAATAGGGATTTGTACCCAAGCCAGGCTGATGCCAAAGCCCCAGTTCTAAGATTCTTTAATAACAAAGTCCGGAAACCTAGGTCCCTTGACATTACCTGTCTACTTGCTGATCAGAAGTGGTGGAGTGACAAAACCAGCCTTTGTACTCAGGTCCATGTCACCAAAGCTGGTGGATTACACTGTTTTACTATACTGGCTCCATGTTTGTCAGGGACCCAGGACATGCCAAGTACATGACAAATGTCAACACTCTCTTCTGTCTATTGGAAATAATCTAGTTAATTAACCTAGTGCCTTTCCTTTCAGGGATGCCCCATGCCACCCCCTGGCAAATCCAGCAGGCATAACTAGGATTTCTCAGGATGTACACACATACACACACATGCACGCACACACACGTTCATGGCCCCAGTCACTTAAGAAAACCCCTTTGTCTTACCCCTTGTTCCCCTTGGAAAGACCTCTTCCTCTTCTCCCTCCTCCCAGCCACTGCCCAATGCTGCTGTCCTCCCCAGGAGATCATTCCAGACATATTATTCATGGCCAACTCATTTGTCCTTAATGCAGATGTAAGATGTAATTCCCCAAGAATTCAAATGCAATTTAAAGTTATTTCTCAATATCTAATTTGCCTTTTATTTATTCCGGGAGATATTTCAGCAGGAGCCTCTCAGCCAAAAGGCCAGGGTTTGTTTACAGTGCAACGCCTAGTACCAGCGGGAAGCCACATGCCCCAGATATAGACATTACCGATTAAAAAAAGTAATTACAACATTGAACACAGCCTTAAATAAAAGCAAAAATGCAGGAGACAAGAGGGGAAGTGAAAACGTAAATTGGGAACAATGCTGTTTTCCCCAGACGTTGTGTGATATTTGCAGCCTGCCTGCTACTGGCACCGTGCCCCTGGCGGCATCAGACACAAGCAAAGCAACCAGCAAGGAGGCTGGGGTAGAAAGAAGTTCTCAATTATCAAGAGATCATCTGTCTTCTTGTTTGCCTCTGTGTCTTTCTCAAATTGTCTTTCTCTAGGTAGAATTCTCTCATACTGGTTCTCAGAGGCTGAATTAGTATACTATATTGGGACAAGTGATTAAAATCCAACTGAACTCAAACCAACTAAAGTAGAAAACAGGCATGTTCTGGCTCATGAAAGACCATTAGTAGTGTTAGCATCAGGTATAGTTGGATCTAGGGGCTCAATGTCCTCAGAAATATGTCCCTTTTGGCTCTGCCTTCCATAGAGTTGACTTCATTCTCAGGGTTTCTCCACCTGGTGGCTAAGATAGAATTCCAGCAGCTTTAACCTTACATCCTACCAGCTTAGCATCCTCAATAGCAAGGAAGAGCTTCTTTTCCCATGGTTCCAGAAAAAAAAAAATCTCAGGATGGGCTTTCATTGGCCCTACTTGTCTTTTGTGCTGATACTAGAACCAATCACTGCAGCAAAGGAGTTTCAGTCTTCTTATTGGCCAGGCCTGGATCATATTCACACTCCTTGAGAACAGGGATAGGGTCAGTTTCCCCCAAACTTCATGGACTGAGAGCGGAGGAAGGTTGGTTCCCCAAGAGAAAATCAAGATTCTGTTGACGGTTGAGGGAGCAATGAAATACAGGGTGGACAAACACAACTGATTTCCACCATAGATGTATGATTCCAATTCCTATACTCTTTGCACATTTATGCAGACTAGAGGCGTAGACTTGTGAGTGTAGCAGTATGCTCTACAATCCATTGTTGGGAGTACAGCAGCACTGCCATGTAGAATCTTAAACTTGTGGATTTCTCCCTGAACTTTATTAAAAGCAGCTGCCAATTACAGCATAGCATTACAGAGAACAGACTCCCATTTTGGAATCAATGCGGGTAATCTGCTTCATAAGTGTAGGAACAAAGCAAGTGACCCTAGAGCTCCTTCAAGATGAATGTAACAAGAGCTTTTGGGTTCAAATGAGTCAACTAATTGCTGTATAATCTAATAATGGGGTCACAGGGGAGGAGGGAGTTAATGGTTCTGAGTCTGTGAGGTAGTCAGACTTTGGAAATGACCCCAAACCAGTGCTCCTGGACCCAAGCAGTGACTGTGTATGTAAGTGAACTGACAGAGCTGACCATAGGGATATAAACTTGGGCCTAAATGTGTGTAACTCTTGGCCACGCTGAGCACTGATGGGTGTTAGATCATCTCACCTCAATGGATATCCAGAAATTGACTCTGTCATAACCACAGAAGTTATGAGGTGACGTGAGGTAAAGTGAGATGATGTGAGGTAAGTTGAGGTGAGGTGGGGTGGGGTAGGGTGAGATGAGGTGAGGTGAGTTGAGGTGAGATGGGGTGGGGTAGGGTGAGGTGAGGTGAAGTGAGGTGAGGTGAGGTGAGATGGGGTGGGGTAGGATGAGGTGAGGTGAGGTGAAGTGAGATGAGGTGAGGTGAGGTAAGGTGGGGTAGCATGAGGTGAGGAGAGGTGAGGTGAAGTGAGATGAGGTGGGGTGAGGCGGGGTATGGCAGGATGGAATGTCGATGACCATTGAGTGTTTTTGTTTGTGATCATTTTGGGGTCTAGTATTTATGCTTTAATTGTCTCTCAGGACAAGAGGAAGAGAAAAGAGGTAGCTTTAATATGTAAAAGATGTATTTGTGCCAGGTAAAGGTCAAATAATGCCAAGGCATTCTAGAGGTTCTCAGGGAGATCAAGGGTAAGAGAGCTGAGTCTCCACACCACACACAGGAATTTGGGAGTTGAACTCAAAAGAAACAGCAATTGGTTTGGGGTAAGCAGCAGTTTAGTTTCAGCAAAACAAGGTCATCAATCATATTAAATAAGTAACATTAATTTGAGTTTTATCACTTTGGTTCATATTTAGTTTCTAATTTGTTTTGGTCTTATACTGGTTTATAAACTTCCTTTTGTCATTGATTCTAAAATAATTCTTTCACATTTTGACATCTCTGAAATTGGAATGCATCTTAATATCTATAGCCTCTTACAACTACAATTGGCAGCACTCTTTCTCCCTTAATGCTACATGAAATTATAATGCATCTTACAATTAACAGCATTTTAGATTCAATGAAACGTAGTATTTGCAAAATGAGTTATACCTGGTTTTGTTTGTACATAAGTAAATAACTTAAAATTTAAAAATTTTAAATCAACACAGGCGGGTCCATAATTTTTTTCCTTAAAAGCAGTGTATATACTACTCATGTTGGAGGATCACTGATGACATTGAGACAGTGAGAAGAAGTTTTAATCAGAGGAGTGACATGGTCAACCATCCATATGAGAAAGAGATGCTGGCACTACATTGGATTGAAATAGAGGGACCAGTTTTGCAGTAGATCAAGTGAGGAATTATGAGGAACTAAACTGACTGAGGAAATATGAGAGAAAACAGGAACATAACTTCAAGATACATCGGAGGTGGAAGCGGTAGGATTTAATGACTGATTAGATGCATGAGGGTAAGGGTATGTGAAGAGGGAAAGAGGGAGCAGGAGGATCCAAGGATGATGCTAGGCTTCTGGATGGAAGGGACTGGTAGCTCCGAGGTATAGAAAGGTAATGAAGGTGGAGATGGCTTGTGGTTGTGGCAGTAATGGTGGTGATAGTTATAGTGGAGTTGAAGGCTGTGGTGATGATCGGCGATGGTGGTGGTGCTGGAAGTGATAAAAGTGGCAATGGCAGAGGTGGTAGTGGTGATGATGGTGGTCGTGATGGAGGTGATGAAAGTGGTGATGGTGGTGGTGATGAAGGAAATGAGAAAGGCTATGGTGGTGATGATGGAGATGGTGATGGAGGTGATGAGGAAGGTGATGGTGGTGGTGATGGAGATGGAGGTGGTGATGGAGGTGATGAAAGTGTTGATGGTGGTGGTAGTGGGGATGGAGGTGGTTGAAAGTGGTGATGGAAGAGGTGATAGTAGCAGTGGTGATGTTGTGGTGGTGAGAAAACTGTCTAAGTAGTGATAAATGGTGGTGGTAGCGATGGTAATAATGGCACTGGTAGTGATGATAGTGATGCAATGGTGCATTGGTGGTGGTGGTGGTGGTGGTGGTGGTAGTGATGATGCTGATGAATATAGTAGAATTATAATCCTGATGTTTAATCCAGGAGGCCCAGAAGTGGAATTGGTCACACCAAGCACTTACTGGGGAAGACACTACCTTCTCCAGGCCTCATCCATGAAATGAATATCAACACCTTTCTCCTCTATCATGACTGTAGGTATCATGCTCATTCTCTAATGACTCAATGGGAAATAAATTTTAAGTGAATGCTGGAACCAAAGGAATCCCCCCACTGCAGGGAATATCTATGATTCACCCATAAAAATATTTCAAGGGTTATTAGCATTTAAACTGTGATTAATTAAATTTACAAAAATTGTTTCCAATGCATGCAAATGAGGTGTTTCCTGCTGAGTGAGACTGAGGCTTCCCTCTCTCTCCCGCTGCCAGAAAAGAAAATTGGGGAGAAGCTACTCAACTTCTCTCCTACTCCAGAAACCTTGGAAAAGATAAGACTTTAGGACTCCTCTCAAGTGTGGGTCTGCCCTGAGCTCTTCTAGACTCATCCTTCTAGGTCAAGTCTAACACAACTAAGAGGATAGGTTTGGACCCCAGTTTCCCTAATTTGGGAATTTATTAACATCCACAAGCCATAAAGGAGCCTGAAGGAGCTTGAAGGAACTGGAAGTGAGAAATTCAGCCACATTTTAGTCCACTCTGACCACTGAGTCCAGGAAGGAGCCAAGAATAGCTCAAGTTTACATTGACTCCTCTCCAAGGCTTTCCATATGCCACCCTTAACTGTTACAGAGTTTTCATGAGGTCAGCAAGACTCTGGTGAAGCAGTTTGATATTGTTTCTGAATTCCAAAAATAGGTATCGGATTATGTTTGTGAACTGGTCTGTTCCTCTGGGCAAATTAGATTATATTGGATTCAGAGGTTTCACTTTTACTTGACTGAGTTGTGATTAGGGCTTTGATTGGGCCATGTTAGTAGCAGGGGTGGGGACTCACAGAGAAAACAACATGGTAGAGGAATTAGTAAAAGTTTTAATGCTGGAGCCCTGGGAAGTAAATACACAGAGAAGCAGATATGTGAGGAAAGAGAGAAGGCTCCATTAGACATGGCAAAGGCCCCGGGAAGAGAGACGAGCAGCTGAGCCCGGAGAGAAACGAGCCCCGGGAGAGAGACAAGACTTATCCCAGCCTGCAGCTGCTACTGGAAGAAGCTGGGACCACAGAGCCTCAAGAAGAAGAGGAAGCCTGAACCCTTGCAGACATCAGCAGACATCTTGCTCCAACACATGGAAAGACTTTGGTGAGAGAAGTAACTTATGCTTTATGGCCTGGTAACTGTAAGCTTCTACCCCAAATAAATGCCCTTTACAAAAGCCAACAGATTTCTGGTATTTTGCATCAGCACCCCTTTGGCTGACTAATACACCTGGATTGCACACCAGAGGGAATCTGGGTTTTGTTCATTGGTTGGTTTCTGAAATTTTATTTAATACACACATTTCACAAACAGAAACCCTCTAACACCACACACAACAATTCCATTACCAAGTGTCCCAACTGTCTGAACATTCTTTAACTATTTACGCTGCAGGTTGAGTCTGTGTGGGGGAGGCAGCTTTTCCCCATGAGGCCTGCCAGGGGAAGTCTCTGTAATTGCCCAGGGTCGGGAATGAAAAGTCACACTTGGGATTTTCGCCAAGAGCCGGGATCCTCACCTCCAGACACCAACTGTCTTGGTTTTCTAGGACTGCTGTAACAAAGAACCACAGGCTAGTTGGCCTGAGCAACAGAAAATATATTGTCTCACAATTCTGGAGGGTACAAGTCTGAAATCAAAGTCTGTATGGTGCTGGATGCAGCTTGCTGGCCATCCATGGCATAACTCAATCTCCGCCTCCATCACATGGCTCTGTGTGTGTGTGTGTGTGTGTGTGTGTCCATCAGTTGTCTGTGTCTCTGTCCAAATTTCCTCTCCTTTTAATGACACCGATCATACTAGATTAGGTCTCATGTTAACTAAAACATCTTCAAAGGTCCTATTTACAAATGAGTTCATAGTCACAGGACTGGGAGTTAGGATTTGGACATGTCCTTTTGGGAGACACAGTTCAATCCATAACGTCAAGGACACCCCCCACCCCAACTTGTGATGGCATCCAGAGGGCTGCAGGGATCTGCAGAGGTGGAAGTTGACAAGGAACAACTGCAGGGGCCTGGCCATACCTACTGACTTAACTAATAGTCAACCAATTGGAAGAAGCAGAGTGGAATGATGGCAGAAAGATTTCAGATCTCCAGTGTATTTATACCTCCAGACGTCCCCTCCAGACGGAGTGAGCCTGAACGCTTCTAGATTTGCACAGTCAGCCTCCTTTTGTTAGCTCTGGTGTGCGATGAATTTCTTTAAAAAGTCTCGGCCTCTGTTATTTCCCCAAGTCCTTCCTATAGGATTCTGGAGTCCTCTTATGGGAGCCCAGCCCCATTATCTCTTATATGGCTTTTAGATGACCTGGATCTTCACAAACTCAGTGGCAAAGTTGTACTTGACAGGGCTGATGTCTTGGATGATGGTCGTGCTTTCCAAACCTGGTGGCACATCCAAATCACCTGAGATCCTTTTTTCTTTTTTTTCTTTTATTGCTATTAAAAAAAAAAGTATAAGAAAGGGATAAATGTGGTAATAAATTGAAGTAGTATCAGAAGGTGTATAGTCAAAAGGTAATTTTCAAACTTAACTCATTTCCCCAGTCCCATTTCCAATCCCCAGAGGCAACCATGTTTAATAAATTAAGGGGTGTCCCTTCTACAGAGAGTCACGGATGTACAAGCATGCGTGACTATGTCCCCCATCTTTTTCCAGCCCTGTGAGGCCGTGTCACGACTCAGGTTTTACGGAAAAGGAAGCGGAGTTTCAGCCATGCCTTGAAGACACCAACTGTATCAAGCATTGTATCAGACTTTTGCCGTCTTGCTTTTTCACTTAATATGTATAGCAGACTCTGCCATAACAACATGCATAAATCTGTCTCATAATTTTAAACAGCTATGGATGAACCATAATTTATTTTATGGGTCTCCTGATGGACCTTTAATAAGCTACGAAAGGCCCATCGGAAGTGCTTCACATTGGATCCTCACAACTACCTCATGAGACATGCGTGTTTTTTCCTGTTTTATAATTCAATGCCATGTCCTTGAACCACCCAAAACGGTTTCGAACAGGAGTCCTCAAGCCTGGCTGCACCATAGCAATTAAAAACCTTTAAAGAACACGATGCCAAGGCTCCCCCTCAGAGATTCTGATTCAAGTGCCTACTCACCCCCTCCTCTCCAGCCTGTTACTTTGTAATCATAGTTCATGCATTTTTATTCTGTATCAAAAGTTGCTCTTCCTTGGGAAGCAGATGTGGCAATAGCAATTGAGCTCCCGTCTACCACAGAGGAGGTCCAGGGTTCGATTCCCAGGGCCTGCTGGTGAAAAGCAAGCTGGCCTGCATGGAGAGCTGGCCCATGCAGAGTGCTGGTCTGCACCGAGAGCTGGCGCAGCAAGATGACGCAAGAAAAAGACACAGAGGAGAGACAATAAGAGACACAGCAGGTCAGGGAGCTGAGGTGGCACAAGAGGTTGAGCACCTCTCTCAACTCTGGAACGTCCCAGAATCGGTTCCCAGTGTTGCCTAAAGAGAAGACAAGCAGACACAGAAGAATACACAGAGAGCAGACTGTGAGTGCAGAACAACTGGGGAGGGGGGGATAAGTAAATAAGTCTTTTTTAAAAAAGGGCATTTGACTCCACTCTGGAGACCTGGGACTCAGCAGCCACAGCAACCAAGCAGTTACACTCCAGGACCACCAAAGTGCTGCCCTTCCCAGCTGGGACACACAAGTGCAGAGGAAGACCCAGAGAGAATGGGTGCAGATACTGAGAAGAGCAGAGAGGTGAGAGGAGAGGGATGGAGAGCTGTGTCCTCATCCCCAACTATGGGAAGATGACTTGTTTGATTTGCTCAAGAGCATTTTCAATCAACAGAAGAAAGGAAGGAGGGAGGGAGGGAGGGAGGGATTCAGTGAAATTAGGATTTGAACCCTCTGATGCCCTTAACCAGTAGGCTTTCTTGCCTTTCTCAGGGCAGTGCTAAAAGAAAGACTCGAGCTGGGCCCGGGACCCAGAGACCCTGAGGTCTGCAGAGGAGGCCAGGGCAAGTGAGCAGGACGGCCCACTCCAAGCAAGAGGCAAGCCAGCGAGCAGGAAGCTGCGGTCAGGGCATGGAGGGTTCTGACTGGCCAAGCCTGGATCACATGCCCACCACTGGGCTATACATCCCCAGGGCCAAGCGCAAGGCCTGGCATAGATAAGGCATCCACTAAATACTTGCTGGGCAATTGTTTCAGTTTCCTTTTACTGTATAACACATCACCCCAGAACATAATGGCTTCAAACAGCAACCATTTTAATTCTCTCATGATTCAATAGTTTGCTGGGCTAGCTCACCTGGGGCCAGCCGGTCTAAGATGGCACACAGGCATGTCTGCCAGCTTTAGGAGGCTCGTTCGAGGGGGCATCGGCTAGGCCAGCTCCACGCGGTCTCTAACCACCCAGCAGACCAGCCCAGCTTTGTCACATGGCAGTCTCAGGGCAGCAAGAGAGGACCAGCCTCAGTGGGCAAGTGCTTTTCAAGTTATTGCATGCATCATGTTTCCTAAAGCCCACTCAAAGCCAATCACATAACCAAGCCCAAGTTCAGAAGAACTAAACTTCACTTATTAATGGGTAAGACACACGGCAAGGGGAGCTGTAAGCAGGAATTGAAAGAATTTGTGACCATATTTATTACAATCTACCACAGTGACTGAGCAAACGACTAGATGAAGGAATACAAAGGCAGCAAGGGACTGTTTACCTTGCCAGGCTGCTAAAACAAATACAACACAATGGGCTGGCTTAACAACAGGAATTTATTGGTCCACGATTTGGAAAGCCAGAAGTCCAAAACCCAGGCACCGGCAAGGCAATGCTTTCTCCCCAAAGTCTGTGACCTTCTGGCGCTGGTCGGCCATAAACCTCGGCTTGCATCTCTGCCTCTTGTAACTTAGAGATCTCTGTCTCTCTCCTTGTATCTGCTCTTCCATTTTTCTGTTGACTTCTGGTTTCTTCCTTTGTGGCCTTCTCTGACTTCTGGTTTCCAATTTCTTCTCTTTCGGAGGCCCCCAGTAATACAGATTAAGGCCTGCCCTGATTCAGTTGGGTTGTATCTAAATGGGATTTTAGAAGATCCTAGTTACAAAAGAGCCTACACCCTGACTCGCCTTAACATATTCAAGATACGAAATGGTTTCACACACTCAGGAATGTGGATTAAGATTAAGATCAGGTCCTTTCTCCGGATACATAACTCAGTCTACCACAGGGACTAACAAAAAGGTTATGTCCAAGTTGAGTCCCTGGACTCCAACCTCAGAACGTCTTATATTCCTCTGTCCAAGGCAAGGAGCCTGGGAGCAGAACGAATTCCTCAGACAAGCTTAAGTGGCTAGAAAGAGGACAGCAGGAGCTGGGAGGTGGGCAGGTCTGTGTGCTCAGCTGAACCTGGCTCTCTAGCAAGCTCTCTTTCCCCACAGCCCCGGGAGAACCAGACCTGTGTTGTCAGCAGGCCCATCTGCCCCAACCTCTCCCACCCCAAGATCTGCACAGCCTGCCTCTTGCCCAAGCCATCCTCCACCCACCCGGAGCATTCTTCCAAATCCCCCAACATGTCTCTTGTGACGCACAATGCCGGAGAGTGTAATTGCTGGAGTGATTACTTACAGCCATTACATTAAGTTTTAAAATGCTCCTTTCAAATTGAACAATGTTTTTTCAAAGTCAACAGCTGGTTCACAGCTTGAACACAACCGTTAGGATAAATTAAATAAAAAGGGTAATAAAATCACAGTCTAAATTTAATTTCTGGAGAGTGCATAGACTCAACAACAACCAAAAAAAAAAAAAAAAGCTTTTAAAAATGCCTTTAAAATATAGCCAGAAAAGCAGAAGTTAATCCTCTTCCTGATGAGGTCTGCTAATGGGCACAGGGACACCATTATCCACATAATTGCCCTAGTGTAGACAAAGCCCTGAGCTCACTCCCAGAGCTCACTTCCAGCCCTGGCAGTCCGTTTGGAGAGGGATTACAAGACAGGGGGCTTCCAGGTGCAGACGCCCCCACAAACAAGTTCAGAAAAGGGGTCCCATCCCCTGAAGCAAAATACCTGGAAGATGGTGCCCTAGGCTGACCTCCATCCCAGAGAGTCTTCCCGTGACCTGCAGCTACTTGGAGCCGTCCCCCCACAGTTTGGCAGGAGCTTCCTTTATTTCTGTCTGTTTCCTCTGGCTGCCATAGCTAAGTACCCCAAACTGGGTGGCTTAAAACAACAGAAATGCATTGTCCCACAGTTCCGGAGGCCGGAAGCCTGTGAACAAGGTGTCAGCAGGACCATGTGTTTTCTTAAACCTGTAGGGAAGAATCTGTTCCGTGCCTCTTCTAGTGTCTGGTGGGTTGCCACTTCTCTGTCTCTCTCTGTCTCTGTTCAATTTCCTCAATTCCGCCCCCCTGCCCCCCATAAAAAGGAAACTCATTGGTTCTTTCAATCACTCATACAATCAACAAATATTTACTGAGCATCAACCAAGCCAGGCCCTGTGCCAGATGCCGGGGATACAGAAGTGAACCGGCTGGACAAAATTCCATCCTCAAGGAGCACATATTCTAGTGGGCAAGATGGACAATGAATAAAAGAAAGAAGGAATGTGTATAGAATGGGAGAAGCTAATTAGTGCTGTGGAATAGGGATGACGAGTGGAGGGGTGCTCTCATTTTAAACGAGGCATTTGGGGAAGGCCTCGCAGAAAAGATGTCTGCGTGGCTGATATCACCAAAAGGGCCTGTTTGCTGAATGGTCACAGAAGCCAATACTGGGTCACCAGAATTTTGAAAAAAGAGTTTATTGCATAGTCGACCAGCAAGGAGACTGGAGGCAAGCATAAGATCAGTCTTCTGGAATAAAATGGGCACTGGGGTTTTATACCATCTGGGGAAGGTGGGCTTAAGAGAGTAGCTAAGGATGGGGTGAGATTACATGGGCCAATTCAGTTTGGGAAATGCAGCTGAGTGGCACGGTTAAGGGTGATGTGGGCCAGTCCTGTTTGGGAAAGGCGGGGTTAACCAAAGCATGCTCAGTTGCCAGTTATGTTTGGTCTTAAAACAGAGGCCCAGCATGCTTAGTTACTAGAACCATCGAGCGAGCTTTAGCAGGTGCTTCAAGTGGGGGAAGAGACAGTAACTAATCTCACAAGGCAGCAAGCCTCCTATGAATAAACATGAAGTGGTGGGCATTTGAAAAAAGGGGAAGTAGAAACTCCTACAAACCAGTAAAGGAGGGGCTACTCTGAAAAGTGGGTTAGTAAGTGGCAGTTTCAAGGGCGTTGGTAAGTGGTGTTTCATAACCATGTGGATGTGGGGGTGATGGGCACCCAAGCAAAGGGAGCAGAAAGGCAAAGGCTCGTGCCTGGGAGGTTCCAGGAGCAGCAAGGAGGCCAGTGTGGCTGGAACAGAGTGAGCACGGAGTGTGGGAGGAGCAAACCAGAGAGGAAGGGGGAAATAATAATAAGAGCCACATCAAAGGGCTAATTCATTTATTCAACAAATACTTACTGAGTGCCGAATACATATCAGACGGAAATGTTGTGAGAATTAAATCAGATCAAGTGGGAAGCGGGTGTGGCTCAATCGATAGAGCCCTCGTTTACCATGTGTGAGGCCCTGGGTTCGCTTCCCGGGGCCTCCTTGTGAGGGCAGGCCAGCCCACGCGGCGCGGTGGGCTGATGCAACGGAACCTCACAGCAAGGGGAAGATAAGCAGACACGGAGAAAACACACAGCGAATGGACACAGCAAGCACAAGCAGCAAGGAGGGGGATAAATAAATAAATCTTAAAAAAAAAAAAAATCAGATCAAGTAAAAGCAGTCCCTGGCACATAGTAAACTCTCAATAAATGTTTACTATTATTACTGCAGAGAGAGGGGCTCACCAGCTCCCTGGGCAGGTGGAGGCATCAACACGTTCTGGAGAACCTGGGCATGGGCTCTGTTTCTCCCCCCGGGTATGGCTTCACAGTCATCGAATATGGTTCCAACACCCTTAGGCCTAACGTTGTAAACTTCCCTTTAACGGAAGTGCCCAGATTGTTCAGTTAGTTCTTCCCAGCTGTCAGGTCTGTGGCACACACAGCAAGAACTCTGCTGCTCTTTCAGCTCTGGAAGGACCATAACTGCAGGGAGAGGGTCATGGGAAGGTGGTCACCAAGGGGGGAGCCAAGGCAAGGCTGTGCCAGCATCCACAGGGTCTGTTTCTGCAGCTTCTGCAGGGAAACTGGTCACTTACACAGGGTGTGTGCCTGTGTGAGTACACACGTGCATGCATGCCTGTGTGTGCGCGTGTGGTCTCTTCTCTCCAAATCTGGAGCCCACCTGCAACACTATAATTATTATTATGTTTTTATTAGAGAAGTTGTAGGTTTACAGAAAAGTCATGCAGAAAATACAGAATTCCCATACGCCCTCCCCCGCTATTATTTTTTTAATCTTTTTTATTTTTTAAAGAAGCTGTAGATTGCATAAATGATACATCAAAAATATAGAGGAGTCCCAAATAGCCCACCCCCTCCCCCTCCCACACTTTCCCACATTAACAACATGTTTCATTAGTGTGGTACATTTGTTACAATTGATAGACACACATTGAAGTATCGCTATTAACCATAGACTATAGTTTACATTATAGTTTACACTTTGCCCCACACAATTTTATAGGTTTTGGCAAAATGTATAATGGCCTATATCCATCATTGCAATGTCATGCAGGATGATTCCAATGTCCCCAAAATGCCCCCATGTTACACCTATTCTTCCGTCTTCCTCCCCTCAAAACCTCTGGTAGTCACTGCCTTTATATCAATGATACAAGTTCTTCCATTGCTAGAATAATAATAAGTCTATAATAGAACAATAATAGAATAGAATAGAATAATAATAGAATAATGAAGTCTATCTTAGCCCATTGTTCATTCCTCAATCTTGAGGATTTGGGGATGGTGATGCCCACTGCTTCTGATTGAGAGGGGGCATGCCCCTGCTATTATTAACACCTTGCATTAGTGCAGTACCTTTGTTACAACTGATAAAAGAATATTATTATAGTTGTACTATTCACTATAGTCTATGGTTTATATTAGCATTCACTGTGTTGTACAGTCCTTTGTTTTTTATTTTTATTCTAGAACCATGTATAAAACCCAAAATTTCCTCCTTTTAGCCACATTCAAATATAAAATTCAGTACTGTTAACTGCATTCACAGTCTTAGGCTACCAATTACTCAGTCCCCGGGGTACCACCCAGTCTGGGCGCCCTGTTCCAGGCACCACTCATGTCCGCCACTAGGGGGCTCTCAATGCTCTCCTTGTTTCTCCCTCCCTCCGCTGAGGTCTGGAGCCTTAGAGGACGGCTTTTCTGACTGTGCCACAAGCAAAGAGTTAAAAGCTTCGTTTTCCAAGCGCATCCCCGCACCCCCCAGGTGCACGCGTGTGTACACACACACACACACACACACACACTCCCTCTCCCTTTCTCTTTCAATTCTCCCTCTTAAAATTCCTTGTTCTAGAGCTGGCAGGGTAAGAGGTGGCCTGGAGTCCCCTACTGCTTTTTAGGAAGTCCCGCCCGGGGAAGGCCTGGGAGAGGCAATGCTGATCAATTCTACTTAAGCACTGAGGCTAATGCTCTCTTTTTCCTGTTGTCCCTTGAGGTTGCCTTTCCTCACCCTGGAGTGTTAAGACCGCGAACAAAAAGTCACAAATGCGCTCCTACTCCTGAGAGCCAGGATGGCTAAGGCTTCCACGCCGGCCCCGCCCCACTCCAGGCTCTGGCACAGAAGCTTCTCGAGGGAAACACCTGCTTCTCAGTTTTCTTCTCACACACGAATTGCCTGGGGATCTTGCTCAAAAGAAGGCTCAGTCAGGCTAGGGTGGGGCCTAAGATTCTCTATTTCTAACAAACTCCTGGGTAATGCTGATACAGCTGACCCAAAGCCACACTTTGAGTGGGAAGGGTAGGGGCTACTGTGCAATGTCCATCCCAGGGGCTGTCACAATATCCTCTTTCTCCCCAGCTCAGGACAGATATCAGTTATCCATTGAAACAACATTTATAAATTAAAAAAAAAAAAAAAAACAGAATCTTTGAAACAAATCAAGTATCCACATACAGGAGACTGGTTAACCAAACCCTAGTATATCCATACAATCAGTGGTGCCCTGGCAAATGGTTAACAACCAGCTTTTTGGGGAGGAAGGCCCTGATCTATAGGATTTGCCTAGTTCTGTGGTTTTCAAGCTACCAATGTGACATTAGTCAAGTCACGAAACGTCCGAAATTTTAACAATCAACTCTTCAGAGCCAATATGAACTGGCTCCAGCATACCCTACTATGCAGTCGTCAAAAATATTCATGATAATAATGAGGAAGCTCTCTCTGGACTGATACAGAAAGATCTCCAGAATACACTAAGCCAAAAGAGCAAGATGTAGAACAGCATGTATAGTTTGCTACCTTTTGTTAATAAAAAAAGAGAGAAGACAAATTCAAGCATACATATGTATATAATTGCTTATGTTTACATAAAGAACTACTGGAAGAAGATGCAAAAAAGTAATAAATTCGGCCATCTGTAGGGAGCAGGAGAACAGGATGGACAAGGAAAAAAGAGCGATGCTTTTTTGTAAATAGCTTTTTATTGTTGAACTAGGTATATGAAATGTAATGTCTATTCAAAAAAATTAAACTAAGAAAGAAAGCATATCAAAATGCAAGCAAGTGGCCAACATTCTTTTGGGGACCACAAGTATGAATTGCTCCCTAACGTGTCAGGTGCAAGAAATAGCCCCTTTCTTTACATTTTAAATCAAATTAAACCCCCCATTAGTTAATGTAAGTAATACGCTCAGTAGTAGTCAATTTCAAAAGGCCTCTCCTACCTGCAAGTGCCACAAGCATCCCAGGGTTTGGTCCAAAATAATTAGAAAGGATTAGTCTTCAGTTCGTGTTGTCACCATCCTCAGAGTTACTGCTTGTAGCCAAGAATGTGGACTCTGTGTCAAGACTAAGTTCAAATCCAGGCTCTGCCATTCACTGGCCATGTGAACTTGGGCAAGTTACTAAACCTCCCTGTGCCTCCGTTTCCTCAAGGGCCCTCTCCACGGATGCAGGTCTGTGCAGGCTCCCTGGGCTGCAGCTTCCCCAGCCCTCACAGAGCCACCCCCACCCAGGACCTGTCACCTGCCAGGGTCTTTTTGCAAGGGAGCCCACCCACATTGCCTCCACGATCAGGACCTGCAACACCTCCTCACCCAGTGTCAGGGAGGCCAAAATGCCCCCTTAGCCTCCAAGCACCAGCCCCCTTCACTTCTGCCCTCCAGACAAGATAGCTAAATTCCCCTCCATGGAGCCTCAAGCACCCACCATTTTACCACCCACCTCAGAATCTCCTGGAGTGCCTGTTTAAAATGCAGAGTCCTGGGCCCACCTCAGAATCTGGGGGACAAGACCCAGAAGTCTATTTTCAGCCAGCTTCTGGTAAATCTTACACACGCTGGAGTTTGAAAACCTCTGCATTTGGAGCAAGGTCCTGGGGGAAATGGGAGGAAAGGTTTCTGATGAGCCTAAAGCAATGAGAAAAAAAGGGGGAAAAAAGACACCAATTAATTTTTCAATAACTCACACTGCTCCCCAGCAATAACTTTGAATCAGATGTAATTTATTTAAAGTAAATCATTCCTTGACATCAGTACTTTACTTTAAATAGCAAATGATTATGACCAACCTCACCTGTGATTACCGTCGCCACCACGAATTTGGGAGGCCAGTACTTGGGGGTGAACTTTTTAACCCTCAGAAAACTTTCTGCCCACCAAATCTTGCCCAGAAACCCAAAATACTGCAGTCATATTTTATGCAAGTTTGCATCATATGACTTGGAAATCAGGTGACTTAAAAACATTAATAAACACTACCCGTATGCTCAGATTTTGAAATAACGTAGATCTTGCTTTACATTTATCCCTCTGGTAGATTTAGTCTTGAATAATGCATAGTTTCAGGAATGAATCCCTTGCATAAATCTGACAAAAACAGATCTGCTTTAATGGGGAGAGATGGGTAGGGGGGCACCCATCTCTTGACCCTTTCTTCGCCTCCCATAGGAACCTGTGGCCTGGATATTGCCCTAGTGTTCAATTATATTTTTTTAGCTAAGATTTCTTGAATCAGTTACTGTACTAAGACCTGTGCAACCATTTACCCAATACATATCTGTTAAGCACCTGCTATGTGCCCATACTCTAATGTGAACAACAGGGAGAGCAAGGTAGACAAGTTTCCTGCTTTCATGGGGTTTACCCTCTGGTCTTGTCCTCCCAACAATCTGAGAAACCAGTATTATTACTGTTCTTGTTTGAGTCCAAAGCTTAATAACCCATCCCATCTGCTGGTTGAGCAGTAGGGTGGTTGAGAATCCCAGATTCTGACCAAATACCATTTCATCTCATGAAGAGTCTCTCCCTTTAGGAAGCTCGTTTAACTGGGATGGGCACTGGGAGAGGAAAGCAATGCTTACACCTCATTGGCCAGGTCTGTGTCATGTGACCACTCCTCCCTGGGGAGGCTGGGAAAATAGTTGGCTGGATACCCTGTTGACCACAGACACACACACACACACACACACCTCCCCCAAGAACATAGAGTTCAGATAGCAGAGGGGGAAATGGATATTGGGGAGGCAACTTAGAGTGTCTGCCACAGACAGAAAGCTTGAGGAGGGGTCTTGAAGAATGAAGGAATGTTCCAGTTGGATCAGGGTGAGGAAAAAGGCAAAAAGGTCAGCCTACTTAAGAGCTCAGAGGCAGAGAAGGTTTCTGTTATCTTTGGAGATTCAACGAAGGAATAGGGGAGGCTGGGTCTTGGGGCAGAGGACAAAGCAGAAGGTGAAGCTGTGGGCAGTTACTACGAGGAAACATCTCCAGACCCTCCCATTCCCAGCAGGCAGGGCTTCAGTTGGGGAGAAGGGGAGGTGCTTTTCATTGCACATGTATGATTCTGCATATGGATGTGCCATCCCCATGTCAGCATGTTTTGAGCTCCCTGTGGGTTAAGGGCATGGAATTTTCTCCCTCTGAAAAGTCTAGATGCTATGAAATGTTGTATTTCACTCTGCTTCTGCAAAACTGATCCAAAACTTTCTTGTTTTTCTCTCTTTGAATTCTGTGTATATTTAGAGCCTAGTATTCTACTGTAGCTAAAGAAACCTGGCAAGATGCACTGGAATCCTGGTTGGGGGCGGGGGGGAGCGAGGCATCTTCATGCCATGCCTGGTACATAGCAGGTACTGACTATACAATCATGGAACCTAGGGTTCCTTATGCCTACTTGTCTGGTTTACAATGGTGATTCAGATTTACCTGCTTTTACAAGAACTTTGGGCCTCAAGAGTTTGATTTTTCCATCAGAAGTCTTTATGGGCTCACCCAGAGGCAATGCACATGGGATCACAAGCAGATCTGAGCCCACTGGGAGGGAGTAGCTGCTACCTTGCCGGACACCAGGGTGCCCACCACAAGACTGCATGGCCATCAAGCATATCCACCCACCAACCACAGGCTCTTGAAATGGAATGAAATCTGCCACCTTCTGACCAGTCACTGGGGGCCAGAGTGAGGCCCCCAGGCTGGAAACCTCTTGACTCTCTGGCCTGGCTGGGAGGAAGGAGTGCTTTCCTCAGAATCCCCACCCAGGCCCCAAAAGGCAACAGCCTTCCAGACGCCCCACACAACCTTGGTGAAAGGAAGCAGATTTCCCCCATCTTCTGCTTC
>JAQZBX010002184.1:41221-74472 GCA_029593785.1 Cabassous unicinctus
GGGGCGGGGAAGCAGGATCGAGATTCTGAGGCATGTTTTGGTATTGGATGAATTCACAAATTTCACAAGATGCTCTTCTGTTCAAAGTATAGGCAGGGACTAATGATGAACGTGACCTTCCTGGGGTTCCACTAATAACTGGCGATGGTAAGGATGGTGAACACGGATGACAGTCCCTTTCTTAAGCATGTTAAATCTTCAGCATCTAACCCAAGACTACAATTCAGGAGAGACTCATAAAAGATTTGTGACTTGTGCTGAATGGTGGCAGTGATGAAAGCAGTGGTGGTAGAGACTATGATGGTAGAGATGACAATAGTGATTACAAGGAGAGTAGAGTGGTAGCAATATGAAAGAGGTGATAAAAGGGTGGTGTGAATGGTGACAGTGAGTACGCTCATAGAACAGAGAGAGAGGGTGTTGGTCAAAATAATGGCGGTGATGGCAGCAGTGATGGTGCTAGTGATAAGGGAGATGGTAGTAATAGTTGTGATGCCATGATAATGATAGCAGAAATGATGGCATTGGTGGTTTGGTGATGACAGCGGTAGTTTGGCAATGGTGGTGGTTATGGGGAGAACAATGGTGGAGATAGTGGCGGTGGTTTGGTGATGCCAGTGGTCATGGTGGGAATAATGATGGTGGAGATGGTGGCAGTGGTTTGGAAGCGGCATGATGATGGTGGTAGTGCCGAGGGCAGTGGTCATCACCGAGGATAATGGGCTAGTGGTGATGGTGGTGAACTGTGGTGAACAGGGATGGCTTTAATAGAATGGAGAAGGTGACAGTGGTAAGAGAAGAAAAATAAAGGATGGAGAAGGGAGGTGAGGTAGGAAGGGTCCTGGAGCAGTGGTATCATCAGCCTTGATAGATTAGTTCCATTTCTTTCCCTTTGGTCACTGGAAGTCAAAAAGCTCATTGTACTCCAGGCCAGTGAGCCCTCCCCATATCATTGCTTCATGTAAGCCTCTGGAATACACAACCTTGACATCTACCTTTCCTAGGGGGAAGATTGGCCCAGACCAGGTTTCATGAATGCACAAATGCTATTCCTACCCACAAATGTCTCAATCACAAAATAGATTCCCAGGGGAGCAAACATAGCAGTATGGCATGGCAGTTAAGAATCTGGGTCCTGGCATCAGCTTGGATTTGAATCCTGAATCTTGCTGTGTGACCCTGGATAAATTACTTAACCTCTCTATGTGAAACGAAGCTCCGAAGACCACCCACCTCTTAAGATTGTGTGAGGATGATGAGGGACAATGCTGTAAAACACATGGCCCAGGCCCTGAGGGGACTCAATAATGCCAGTCATCCTCCTCCTCATCATCTACAACTGCTGTTAAACAGTGCAGGGGTTTGCAACCAAGGTACCAGTCCCTAGGATTCTGTGGGGTGGGGGATTGACACCCTCCTTTCCCAAACTCTGCATGCTTTCCAGTGCTGTCTGTCTGTGGGAGCACATCCAACAGGACAGGAGAACCACCCAGCTTTCAGAGAAGGGCTGCAGTAGTTACAGCGGGAGCCCCACATGGCAGGCTGATATCAGCAAGGGAGGTCAGATTGTCTCAGACTGTGGATGACGGAGGTAGGGTCTCCACCTGAGCAGTCTGGTGGTGGAATTTTAAGTGCATAACCTCCAAGTCTGACTGTGTCCCTTCTCAGAAATTCTCTGAGTTATTGAATCACCATTTCTTTCACTCATCCAAACAAAATCTCTTGAAAGTCTGCTATGCATCAAGTCCTCACGGTCTGCTGGAAAAGTGTTGCATTGGTGGAGAGTTTGTGATATGTGCTATCAAGAGAACAGCAAGAATAATAATAGTGATAATAATATCCTCTAATGTCTGTTCCCTTCTTACCAGGTAGCAGATATCTTTCGAGGCACTTTAATTCACTGAAGTCCTACAGTAATACTATGAGATAAGTAATATTATTATTCCTATTTTACAGATGAGGAAATTGAGGCATGGGGAGGTTAAGCCACTTGTCCAACATCTCATGGCTTATAAGTGGCAGGCCAGGACTTGAAGCCACGCAGTCCACCTGAGTCCAACTCTTAACCATCCTACCATACTGCCACTCTGAGGTTATTTAGGGCACATAACAGAGGCACTCAGCCTAGTCTTAGGGGAAGGAGGAATAAGGGAAAGTTGGCTGCCCTGAGGCCTGAGAGATTAGTAGGAGACAATTGAAGAAATGTGGAAAGAATGTTCCTGGCAGAGGGGACAACTTGTGCAAAGGTTTGAAAATGAGAGAAATCCTAGAGAGACCCCAACTCATTCCTCAGAGCCATTCCAACTACAACAGCACTTGGAGAGTGTATTCAAATATAGAACATGGGAGGAAGCCATCATTGGTGTTTGCCTGGTATGTTAGGATTGTGTTAGGTAGGATAAGTAACACTAGCTGCTGTAACAAACTACATCATATCAGAAGTTTACACAATAATGTTTATTTTCTGCTCATGAAGAGTCCAACATGGAGATTCCTGGCAGGCATGCAGCCTTCTATGCCATTACTCAAGGAGGCAGGCTCCTCCCATACTTGTGGCTCTGTCATCATCTAGGGCAAGGGTCAGTGAACTTTTTCTATAAAGGACCAGATAGTAAATATATATATTTTTTATTTTGCAGGTCATACAGTCTCTGTTGCAGCTACTGAATTCTGCCATTGCAGCATGAAAGCAGCCATAAGCCATACATAAACAAATAGGCTTGGGCTGTGTTCCAATAAAACTTTATTTAAAAAACAGGCAGCAGGTAGGATCTAGTTTAGGAGCCATTGTTTGCCAAGCCCTGTTTAGGGTATCAGATCCTTCTGCTGGATCTTCACATCCAGCTAGAAGACAAGAGAAGAGAGAGAAGGCTCTCATGTGGGAGGTTTACTAGGCCAGATTTGGAAATGGCCAGAACATGGGCACATGGCCACATTTAACAGCAAGGAAGGCTGGGAATGTAGGCTATGTGCTCAGAAGAAAAAGGAAAGGGACTTTGGTGAGTGCACAGCGGTCACGGGCTCTATCAGTCTGCATTAAACCTCCACAAGCAGGGTCCTGAAGGAGGAAAGAGGAAGGGGCAAGTAACTCAGCAGAAGGGCCAGGGGAATCAAAAAAAGGCTTCACAAAAGAGGACAAGTTTGAGCTAAAACTTGTTCAAGCCAAAAACCCGAGGTCACTCCTGATTTCTCCCTCTCCCTCACCTCGTATGGCCCCTAGTTTCACGCAACAGTAGAGGACAGAGCCCCACTTCCCCTCTGATTGCCACGTTCAACCACAGAACCCCAAAGAGTCAGAGAAGTCCCCACACAAACATGATCCCCCAGGGCACTATGGGGAGATATTTCCCAAGGTGAGACAGAACATGTTCAGTTAGTAGTGTTGTGAGTTTAATTTATAATTTTGAAATATTGGGTATGTGGTATGTGGGTCTCCATTTGTGTGCCAGAGGGCAGCCTGTCCTCACTGCCCTCCACCCCCGACCTCCACACCCTCATCTTAGTCAGAGCCTCTATGCCTCTATGATCAAAATACATCCCAAATCCATGCACTTCACTCCAACGCCACGGCCCCAAAGCCAGCCCATGTCTTCATGGCCTCCGCCTGGACTACAGCAATGTCCTGCTAATGGGGCTCCCTGTTTCCCTTCCCACCCCTCACCCTCCCTTCTCCACCCAGCAGCCGGAGCCATTATGTTAAAATGCCACTCAAATCCGCTTACTCCCCTGCTTAAAATCCTGCAATGGCTTGTTGTTCTTAAAATATAATCCAGATTCCATGTCACTATGACCTTTCAGGTTCGTCTCCCACTCATACCCCCTTCCTCCTTACATGTTGGCTCTTCCTTCCACGCACCCAGCTTGTGCCCACCTCAGGGCCTTTGCACTCGCTATTCCACGTCTTGTTACTTCAGATCTCTGCTCAAATGTCACCTCCTCAGGGAGGCCCTCCCTAACTCCCCTGTCTCAAGAGATCTGTCCCCTCACTTCATTCCCTTCAAAGCACTGTCACCATCTGAAAGCCCCCAGTTTATTTGTCTAATTGCTTATTGTCTTTCTCCCCCCAGGGCCATGTAAGTTCCAGGAACTCAGGGAGCCATATCTGTCTTTTTCACTCTCCAGCACAGCCCCCAGCATATTGTACTCACCAGGGTGGAAAGGCCATATCGGTTGAAGGAATGTTGACTAGGGGGCTGCCAGGTGGACGCATTTCCATCAAAACTTTGAGAAGCAGCACAGCTAGGGTGGCCAACAGTCTCAATGTGCCCGGCTTTGTACCTGGTTTAGCACAGAGAGCCCTGCATCCCGGGAACACCCTCAGTCCAGGGCAAACCAAGATGTCTGGTCAACCCAGGCACAGGACAGGGGCAGCCGGCACAGAGCACCCGCAGCTGAATCCCCAGCCCTAGCACCTTGAGCAATGCACTTAGCCCCCACTGAGCCTCCATTTCCTCCTCCGTAAAATGAGGATAATAACACTACCGACCTCAACAGCATCGCTGTGGGGATTTCATCGAGTTAAAATTTGTAAAGCATCCAGAACCGTGGCTGGCACATAGTTGATGTTCCATTTAAAAAAATAAATATGCCCCTGCCCCATCCTGCTGCCGCAGACCCCTCCTCTCCCCTCACCTGAAGGGAAACGCCAAATGGAGAACCAAAGCTTGTAGCTTTTCCTCTCTCCCTGAACGTAATAGCTGTGAGGTGGCAGTTACTGTCTCTTGCCGGTCCTGCAAAGCGACCCGCTCAAATGCCAACTGCTGCATGTCACCTTAGCTGGCAGAAAGTTGTTCCGCCTGGTAACAGCTCAGAAATTATGATGCTTCGCTGTTCTACACGAAAGTACAGGCCGGGGCTATTTGTAAGCTTTGGCAGCTGCCAGTCTCAGCAGAGCAGATGGCGAGGTAAAAATCCAGGGCCGGGAGCAGGCTGATGGGGAGCCGGCCTTCCTTACACTGGCTCCCCACTGAGAGGCGGTGGAAATGCGTCAGGCCTTTCTGCTTCAGCACCTAAGCCCTGCCCGTGCTGGCCCCGACAGTTAAAAGGGGAGGAGGTGAGAGGTGACCCAGGAAGGGTCTGACAGTCAGCCCCAGCCCCACTCCAACCCAAAATGCCTCCCCAAATCAGACACCCTGGATCCCTTCACTCCTTAAATAAGGAGGAGCTAGTGATTGGTCCATTCTAGTTGCAAGTCAGCAATGGACGGTGGTTCTCAAGCCTGCCTTCATGTTACAACGACCTGGGGAGGGCTTTATAAAATCCCCATGCGCCAACTCAGCCCAGGCAAATGATTCAGGACCTCTTCGGGTGGCGTCCTGGAATTGGTATTTTTTAAAAAGCTCCCCAAGTGCAGTCAGGGATGAGAACCCCGACATAGATCTTAATTCAGATTTAAGAAGCCTGCGAGGACCAGGGTCTACTGACTTATTCTGCCCCCACAAATAACCCAGCAAAATAGATATGGTGATCTTGGTGTTACAATAAACCAAGGCTCACAGAGCTGTGACTTCCCAAAGTGACACAGCTAGACGTGGCACCAGGGGTCTCAGAGACCCATTGTCAGGCTGCAGGTGCAGGGCGCTGCCCCCATCCTCCTTCGGTGAAGCTGCACATTCCTGGATACTGGGAGCCCGGATGACAATATTCACGTCCCTGTTTTGGGTTTCCACATCTTGCTTTTCCTTTTTCCTTTCATGGCCGTCATATTGTGTTTAAGAAGCAGATGCCCTGGGTTTGCAAGCCAGTTCAGCTGCATCTGGCTTCTGAGCTTTAAATAACATAAATGCCTGTAGAGCAGGAGTTCTTAACCTATTTTGTTCCACGGACCCCTTTGCCAGTCAGGTGAAAACTACAGACCCCTTACTAAGTCCACACTATACTGTGTATCAATTAATAAATGTATTACACCCGCACCATCACGTCCCCACAAGAATAAGGTTTTTTTGAACTTCAGTTCAAGCTTACAGACCACTTGTTAAGAATCCCTGCTGTAGAGTGTCCAGGCAGAGCCAGGTTAGCCTGTTTCCCCAGGGTACATACCTAGACTACATCTCCCAGCTTCCCTTGCAACTGGGTGTGATCATGTGACTGAGTTCTGACCAATGGAAATGAGCAGAAGTGATACCTAGTAAAACCTCCAGTTTGCCCGCTTCTTCCCCAGCCTGCTGGTGGGATGGAGTAGATTAAGCTTCCTTTTCTGTAAAATGGGAATGACGATGATCCTGGGACATACTTCAGAGGGAATCAAAAAAGGCTGTGAGGACTAAATGAGTTAATACCTAATGCTAAATGTCAATACTAAATGAGTTAATATGTGTAAAGCACTTAGAATAGTTCATGGTACATAGTGAGTGCTATAAAGTGCAAATTATTACTATTAACTCCACTAGAGAGAGGAATCAAGCAGACCCTCTCACCACGCACCCTACTGACCTCCCCCCTGCTCAGACATATCACCTTTGCAAGGTCAAGGAGCTTGGGGTGGGGCTTGGCGCCACAGAAAAGGTAAGCAATGTGGGCAGTGAATTGGAGCACAGGTAGACACACCTGGGAGCAGACACTAGCTCTGCACCTCAGGGCCACGTGAACCCCAGCAAATTAGCCTCCCTGGCTTGTTTTTCTCTTCTTGCAAGAAGATAAAGGGGAAAATGTCAATAATAGGAAAAACTGTGGCGAGAGGGGGGATATATGGGAACAGTATTTTCTGCATGATGTTTTTGTAAACCTACAACTGTTCTAATTAAAAAAAAAAGAAAAGAAAAGGAGTTGTTGCTTGGTGAGTAGAGAGTGGAAACTTTGGAAATTTTTAAATAAAAAACTAAACAAAAAAATGAAGCTAATCGCCCCTAGCTAATAAGATTGTGAGGACCAGTTAAGATATTCTCTAAACTCATGTTCTCAGACCAGCACCATTAACATCACCTGGGAACTTGTTAGAAATGCAAATTTTCAGGCTCCACCCAGGCCAGCAGATGGACCTCTGGGGCTAGCAGTCCTCTAAGAGATTCGAAAGTCTGCTCAAGTTAGAGAACCATCTTTAGGAGATAAGCTAGACCCTGAAGAATGGGTAACATATGTTGGCAGTCTTGCACCTCATCCACAAACTTGGGTTGCTCAAGAAATGTATCACTGTTTAAGAATGTCTATAACCCGCTGAATCTCTGGCTCTTACCCTCCATTTTGCAATGTTGGCATAAAAGTAAACTTCAGTCCTTCTTGACTTTACCCTCCTTTCTGGGATTACGCCTCAGCTCCTGGGCTGTTGATGCTACAGTCAGTTTCAGCAGTGTGTAGGTCATCTGCCCACGTGAGTTACCACAACGATTTCCAACCTTCCTGTCCACATGGCCCTTCAGAAGCAGCAGCTCTCTGCGGCTTTCAGAACCCACCTGGCACCTCAGAAACTTCGCTGAAGCTGGCTCTCACACCATCCAACAGGATTTGAAAACTTATATGCCCAAAGGGGACTAGGCTAATAAAGGAAACAAAGGAAGAGGTAGAAACTGTGGCCAAGTAGGGAGTTCACACCGGGCTACACGGGGCAGCCTCTGCTCAGTGCCAGTCCCTGTTGCCTCTTTTTCAAGAGAAACTGAATTTTCAAGAGAAATTTGAATGACTCAACCTTTTAAAGGTTGACAACTCATTTAAAGAAGCACACACAATGAAAACCCTGCCTGAGCCAAGCCAAGCATAACTGTGGGCAGGACTGAGTCCAAAGACGGCTGAGTTGTGGTCTCTGGCCTTAGAGGCAGCCTATTCCCTGGGGTCTTGCTGCCTCTGCATAGAGATGATAGAAAGTAGAGCCCAGGGCCCACTGCTCAGTACGACTCCATACCTCTCTCCCCCTTCCTTTCCCCCAGCCAAGAAGAATCTCTGTCCAGTCTGGGGAGGGGAGTCCTGTCCTCCCCCTCTTTCTCCAAGACACTTTGTCTGTGTCATGAATTTCCTGCAGCCTCTTGGCCCTTCCCAGAATCCTCTAAGTTCTCCTAAATGGAAAGAAAAGGCAGAAAGACTTATGAGCTGTTTCTTCCTCCCCTTCTGCTGTATCCCTCCCCTGAGGCACCACTGCCTCCTTTGATGAGAAGGAGAAGGGAGAGAGGAAGGAGGCACAACAAAAAAGATAAAGTAATATATCAAAATATCGTGCTGCTTTGTGTACATAACCGGATGGGAGGAGGCGGGAAGGTGGCCGAGCCCCTGAAGTTAGGTCTCTTTGACCCAATTAGAATTCAGGCCATTCCTCCCCATCTCACTCCTTTCTGGAGGTTGGGGGTAGGTGGGGTAGAAGGAGGACTGGGATCTGGTTTAGATGAGGGGTCAGGAAGACCTCTCTGAGGAGGTGACATTTGAGCTAAAACCTGAAGGATAAAGGAACTAGGGGGAAGGTGAAAAGGCAGAGGGAGCCACAAGTGCAAAGGCTTCTGGGTGTGTTCAAGGGAAGCAGTGTGGCATGAATGCAGAGAGCATGGCGAGAGGGCAGGCAGATGAAGGAGACACATGGGCAGGGCCAGGGCAGAAGAGTCTTAGTGGACATGATGGGGACTTTGGATTTTGGCTGTATATTAGTCAGCCAAAGGGGTGCTGACGCAAAGTACCAGAACTCTGTTGGCTTTTATAAAGGGTATTTATTGGGGGTAGAAGCTTACAGTTACCAGGCCTTAAAGTGTTCAATTCAAGGTACCAGAAGAGGTACTTTCTCACCCAAAGTCTGTTGCCACATGTTGACGTAAGATGGTGGGCAATGTCTGGGAGGGTTCAGCCTTCCTCCTTCCTCTCAAGGCTCCACGGTCCCAGCTTCTTCCAGTTCCAGCTGTAGTCTGGCATAAAGCTCATCACTCTCCCGGGGCTTGTTTCTTTCTGGGCACAGCTGCTCTGTTTGCTCCACAAGGTCAGCAGCTATAGACTATCAGGCTCATCTCTCTTCCAGAGGCTGTATCTATGGAGCACTCTCTCTTCCTGGGTATCTGCTTCTGTGTGTCTACTTCCACATGAGAGTCTGTTTTATCAGCCCAAGGGGGCTGGGACTCAATGTTGAGTCACACTCTAATGATTGTGGCTGAATCAAAACCCTAATCTTAACATAATTTAATCAGACGTCTCAGCTGAATCTAATACAATCAAAGGGTATCACGCCCAGAGAAACAGACCAGTTTACAAACATAATTTGTATTTCTTTTTGGAATCCATCAATAATATCAAACTGCCACAGGCTGTAAGGGCTATTTGGTGGTGTGGTGTGGCAGTTTGAAATTATTTTATGAATCCCAAAAAAGAGAAAGATTATGTTTGTAAACTAATCTATTCCTCTGGGTATGAAACACTTTGATGCATTAAATTCAGTTGAGATTAGTTGATAAGATCGATTTAGGGCTTTTGATTGGACTACATCAGTGGGGCATGACTCACGTTGAGTTTCTGTCCTCTTGCTGGGTCTGATATAAGCAGAAACACAGAGAGAGACTCACTCAGATGCCGAAAAAGGGAGCCACCATGTTTGATGCTGCCATGAGAGAGGTTTTGCCCGCAGCTGAGCTGCAAAGAGGGACGCCACCGAGAAGCTCAATGAGCTGTGGTCCAGAGAGAAAGACAGAGGGCCCTGTAAGAGACAAGCCCCATGTCAGGTTTGCCTACAGCTGCAGAAAGGCGGAGATCCCAGCAGAGATCGGAAGCCCTCTTGCTTTGCCGTGTGCCGGGACAACAGGATCAACAGTAGCTGACTTTGGTGAGAAAGCATCTCTTATGGTGCCTCGGTGTGGACTTTTCATGGACTTGGAACTGTAAGCTTTTATCCCAAATAAATCCCTTTATACAAGACAACCCATTTCTGGTAATTTGCTTCAGCAGCCCTTTGGCCAACCAAAACAGGTGATTAGCAGGGGAATAGCATGATCTGATTGTTAGTTGTTGTTTTTTAAAAACTTTTATTGCAGTAACATATGTATAATTCAAATTTTCCCATTTTAACCATTTTCAAGTATATAATTCAAAGTGCTACCATCACCAATATCCATTACCCCAACTTTTTCATCACCTCAAATGGAAACTCTGAACCTATTAAGCAATAATTCCCTCTTCCTCTCCTGACCCCCAGCCCCTGGTAACCTGCAATCTCCTATCTGGAGTTATGAAATTTGCTTTTTCTAGGTATTTCATATAAGCGAGATTATACAATATCTGTCTTTTTGCATCTGGCTTCTTTCACTCAGCATTATGTCTTCAAAGTTCATCCATGTTGCAGCATGCATGAGAACTTCATTCCTTTTCACAGCTGAACAGTATTCCATTGTGTGTATACACCACATTTTGTTTTCCATTCATCTATTGATGGACACTGGGGTTGCTGATTGATAGTTTGGGGATGACTTTGTTGTGTGGAGAATAAAAGGAGGGAGCTCTAGAGTGGCAGCTTGAACATGGTTAGGAGCTGTCCTCATAATCCAGGTGGAAGATGATGGTGGTTCAGGCTACGGTGCTGATGGAGGAACTGGAGACCCATGCTGGGATGCAAGACATAATTGGTGGTTCCTCCTGGTCGTACTTGATGGTGTCACACATAGAAAATAAAGGAGGAATCCCGGGACACTCTTTTTGTTATTTGCCTTGAGCATTGCTAAGTGTTAACTTGGGTCATTTGGTCATCTCTATTCAACAAGTATTTATTGGCCACCTGTTCTGTGCACTGAAGATCAAGTGCACCTGTTCTGTGCACTGAAGATCAAGTGCACCTGTTCTGTGCTACGGAGATCAAGATTCCAGGGTTGGTGCCCCCAGGGAGCCACTCAAGTAGCCTGCGATTTCTGGGACTCCTGATTTGCAGAGAGGGAGAGGAAGAGTGGATAAGGTGTTTCCCAGAATGAAAAATCCATTTGTGGATTCAGCAAATATTTACTGAGCACCTACTATATACCAAGCACAGTTCAAGGCACTGGGAATTCAGCAGTGAACAAGAGAGTTGCTCTTGAAGCTCATGAAGCCCACATTCTATGGAGCAGACGGAAAATAAACATTGTCTTAAGTCTATGGTATGTTAGAAAAGTGGTAAGGGCTTGGGAGAAGAATAAAACAAGGGAAGAGAGGAGGGAAACGTTAGAGTTGGAGGGGGAGATTGCAGTGTTAAAGAGAAGTGATATCTGAGCACAGATTTGAAAGAGGTGAGGGAGTCAGCAGAGGGTGAGAACTTCTGGCAGGGGAAAGCCAGAGCCTCAGAGGCCCTAACCTGGGGGCATCTGGTTCGTTGAAGGAGCAGCAAGGAGCTGGGGGGCTGGAGCAGACCAGGTGAGGCAGCAGGAAGTGAGGCGCAGGAATAACAGGGCCGGGCTTGTGAGCCTTGAGTGAAATAGGGACTCATGATCGGGTCCAGCTCTGCCGAGGTCCACTCCCGTCAGCTACTCGGCTGCCCTCCCAGCCACCCGTCAACCGCCTTAAATCCCAGGGAGGGCCAGCCACTGCTGCCCATGCTCACTGGCTTCACCGCCTCGCCCAGCTTGCCTGGCGTCTCCCCGGGGCTGGCAGGGTATGTGATTTACAAGTCCCTCCACAGGATTGTGTATTTGAGGGCATCTGTTCCATTTTTACTGTTTCTGGCCAGGACTTTGTACTCCTTCACAGATCAAATCACTGCCTCCCTTCCCTGCTAATTCAAACAGCTGGTTACCGCTCACCGATTCCCCGGCTCTAATTGCCAAGGGAAGAATTATAAATAAATGTGTACAAGCAAACAGATGCTGTCATTTTAAAAATCGATCTATCTAGCAAAAATTCCCCACTTAGGATTGAAGTGGCATACTGCGGAGCATGTGTCTTGGTGGCATTTTAATGAAATCAGAAAAACAATGATGGCGCTCGCTAATGGAATCCAAAGGAGCAAATGGACAAGGACAGAGGGAGGGGAGAGGGAGTAGATACCCACTCCGTCATCCGGGTCCCAAGAGCCACAAAGAGAGGCAAGGCTCCATCTCTGCTCAACACTTGCTTCTTTCCTTTCTCCTTCTTCCAACCTTCCCTGCCTCTTCAACCTGCTTATGATGTCAAGTCAGACTCATTTTTTGTGAGTCTCCATAGCAGTTGGCAAAGCTTCTACCCACTTTGTGATTTCTAGAAACCTCAATCCGAGATGGGTGCCATGCCTGCCCATAAAACCTCCCACATGACCTTTTCCATCATTAGCTGAAAGAAGAAGACTGTGAGGCTGGAACCTTGGATAGAAGGAGTGTGGGTCCCTGAGTACCTGCACGCAGCAGAGCCTCCTGCTATCCACACTGGGGTACAATGAGAGAGAAATAAACTTATTGTGTCAAGGCACTAAAATTTGGGGGTAATTTGTTACTGCCAATAGGATCCTACCCAAATACACAATGAGTCTCAGAATTCATTCACTCACTCATTCATTCATTCATTCAATGAGTATATAATAATATTAAAATCTATCTCACATCACAGCAATCTGGTGAAAGGAATGGCATGAGCCCATTTTTCAGATTGAGAAAATGAAGCTCAGAAATGTTAAGTAACCTGCTGAAAGACACATCTGGTAATAATAACAGCTATCATGTATTGGATATTTAATGTGTGCCCCAAACTGTGCTAAATGCCTAACATACATTGTCTCCTTTATTCCTCATAAAAATTCTCATGAGGTAGATATTATTATACCCATTTTACAGATGAGAAAACTAAGGCTCAGAAAACACAGCCTCATTCCAAAACTTAAGCTCCTAACTAATAGACTAAAATGCCTCTTATTATGTGAGGCACAATTACAGAGATGAGAAAGACTCTAACCCTGCCCTCAAGAAATGCATAATAAAGTCTAGAATAAAAAGAACTAAAATTAAAAGAATGAAATATCTAGGAGTAAATCTAACCAAGGATGTAAAGAACTTGAAAACAGAAAACATCACTAAAGGAAACAAAAGACCTAAATAAATGGAATGACATTCCATGTTCATGGATTGGAAGACTAAATATTCTTAAGATGTCATTTCTACACTAAACAATTTACGGAGTCAATGCAATCCCAATCAAACTCTAACAGCCTGCTTTGCAGAAAAGGAAAAGCCAATCATCAAACTTATATGAAAGGGTAAGGAACCCTAAATAGCCAAAGCCATCTTGAAAAATAAAGGAGGGCTCACAGTTTCCCATCTTAAAATTTATTACAAAGTCAGAGGATCAAAGCAGTATGATACTGGGACAAGGACAAGCGTATAGACCAATGAGACAGAATTGAGAGTTCAGAAATCAACCCTTTGCTTATGGCCAACTGAATTTTGACAAGGCTGCCAAGTCCACTCAATGGGGAAAAAATAGTCTCTCTAACAAATGGTGCTAGGAAAACTGGATATCTTTATGCAGAAAAATGAAGGAGGACCGCTACCTCACACCAGATACAAAAATCAACTCAGAATGGATCAAAGACCTAAATATAAGGGTCAGAAATAGAAAACTTCTAGAAGAAAACATAGGGAAGCATCTTCAGGACCTTTTTTTAGGCAATAGTTTCTTAGACTTTACACCCAAAGCAACAAAAGAAAACATAAAAACTTTTGTGCATCAAATGACTTTTTCATGAAAGTAAAATGACACCCTATACAATGGGAGAAAATATTTGGAAACCACATATCCAATAAGGATTTAATATCCAGGATATCTAAAGAAATACTATAACTCAACAATAAAAAGATAAACAACCTATTTTAAAAATGAGCAAAAGACTTGCATAAACAGTTCTCTAAAGAAAGTCTCCATGAGATACTATTTCACACCCATTAGAATGGCTACTATTTAAAAAATAGAAAATTTCAAGTGTTGGAGAGGTTGCAGAAAAATTGGAACACTCATTCATTGTTGGTGGGAATGTAAGATGGTGCAGCCACTATGGAAGACAGCTTGTTGGTTCCTCAGAAAGTTAAGTATATACTTACCATATGATCTGGCAATCCCACTTCTAAGTATATACCTGAAATAATTAAAAGCAGGGACTCGAACAGATATTTGCACACCAGTGTTCATAGAGGCATTATTCACAATTGCCAAAAGATGGAAGCAACCCAAGTGTCCCTCAATGGATGAAGGGATAAACAAAAGGGGGTATGTACATACAGTGGAATATTATTCATCTGTTCCGATACATGCAACAACATTGATATAGTGATGGTAGCACAATATTGTGAATATAATTAACAGCCACTGAATTATATATTTGAGTGTGGTTAAAAGGGGACATTTTAGGTTGTATATATGTTACTAAACCAAATTTTTTTTTAAAAAACAACACAAACAGTGAACGTGTTGTAAATGAGGGACTGTAGTTCATGCCACAGTTGTGAAAATGTTCTTTCATGAATTGTGACAAATGTACCACACTAATGCAAAGTACTAATAATAGGGCAGTATATGGCAACTTTGTATTTTATGTATGATTTTTCTGTAAACCTACAACTTCTCTAATTTAAAATTTTAAAAATTAACAAAAAGAGAAACACATAATAAAAATCAGTAAGGCAAGAATGTAATGATGGCTCTTCATTGTGCTTTGCAGAATATCTATTATACTTGGCTCCAACCAGCAAAACCAGTAGGGTCCACCCATCAATGTAATAACCAAAATTGCCCTCACAAATTTCCATTTGACCCCGAGAGGTGATACTGCCCTCGCTGGGTGCCACTACTCTAGGTCAAATTGTGCCTAAAGTCAGACCAACTTCCTTGGACTTTTCGGGTAGATGAACCAAGAATTTCCCCACCTTTTTAAGGCAGCATGGATGTGGGCCTGTTCTCACTTGCAACCAAAAGAATCTCATCTGAGTCCCTGCCCTGATCAAGACGGTGGAGAAAGACACTTCAGCACTCCATCCCCCCACAGAAATTTTGAACAACCAGCGAGAACTGGCAGAAACATCTATCCCAAAGCTCCAGGAGACATTTAAAGGACTGCGTTAACAGGATGAGCACTGAATCAAAAAAGAGTCTACTTAAAAGCAGTAGGATCTCATGGTGCTCTAGATTGCTCCTTCCTGACTTCTCACCAGCTCTTTGTGGAGCCGGCCTATGCTCCCAGAATGAATCCCTGGTCCCAGGTCCAGAAGGAGTAGAGAAACCCTTGTGAACATACTGGGAAGATATATGTCTGGTCCAGTCTGTGTGATGGTGACCTATAGGACTACTGTACCAGAACTTGGCCTGCATGTTTAAGGCAGTCAGAGCTTTCCTACAGATCACTCTGGGAGAGCTGTCACATGGATGCCTGGGGCAAGATTGCTGGCTATTGACATACAGTGTAGTACTTCGGACCAGGAGGAAACTGTTTCCTAGGGAAAAGAGGACAGTCACATATACCCATAAGTGGGGAAATTCCTATGCTCAAGAAAGGAGGCATGTGCAGAAAGGATCAGGGTGGCACCTGTGCTTTGGCCTGAAGCTAGTCTGTAAACTCATTGTATGGATAAACTCTGAAGGAGAGCACTTGCATACATCAATCTGCAAAGCCTGGGAAACATGTTTTTTTTTTTTTTTCTTCTTTTATTTTTTCGTTAGGTCCTGGCATTCAAGGAAAGCTCTGACATGACAGTAGCTGGATGCAAGTTTAATGAGCAGTGTATAAATTACAGGGATAACACATTAAAATATCTAAAATGCCAAGTTTCAACAAAACATTACAAAATATACAAAGAAACAGGAAGCAGTGGCCCAGGCAAAAGAGAAGATTAAACTATTAGAAACCTCCTCATCCATGAGGAGAATCAGACCTGGACATTCTGGACAAAGACTTTTGAAAAAATGATCCTATATATGCTCAAAGAGCTAAAGGAAAATGACAAAGAACTGAAGAAAAACAGGAAAATGATAGCTGAACACTAAGAGAATATCAATAGAATATCAATAGAGGGATGGAAATTTCGAGGAAAAAAAAAAACAAATTGAAGACCACAGTAACAGAAATTAAAATTATCCTCCCCCCCCAAAATAAATTAAGTTAAATTAAAAAGAAACCTTAAGAAGCAAAAAAGAAAAAATATAAAAATAATAAAATAATTTTAAAAATATTTTAATAGAATTTTTTTAATTAGAAAAATTTTTTTTAAATTTGAAAATCCCTCCAGGATGTCACCAATGGCCAAATTCCTTTCATCTTTCTTTTCCTACATCTAAATACATGGCTGCCATCCTCAAAGTTGTCTCATGGTCACAAGAGAGCCCTTGGAGCTCCAGCCATCACATTCGTGGTATAGGTGTAATTAAGAAGAAGAAAAAAAAAATCACATGCTGGTTAAATCAACCCCATTTTAAGGCACTTTTCCACAATCTCAACATGCATATGTTTATTGGTAAAATAAAACATAAAAAATTTAGTCACATGGCCATCCTAATTTGCCAGGGAGACTGGGAAGTATAGTTTTTTAACTGGAAACTTCCACCACAACAAAATCCTTTGAAAGAAAGAATGGGAGGATGGATATTGCGTAGGCAATTTACACACTCTATCACCCACTATATTGGAACTGTCAGTTTATAATTTGCATCTTCACTAGATTGTAGGCTTTTTAAGGGAAGGATCCAAGTCTGATAGGGTCTAGTAAATGCCAGTGCCCTTCCATGTTTTTTTCCTGCCCCACTGGATACTGAAGGAGCGAATGTTCTGTGTCTTGTTCATTAAGGGTAAGAACTCAATAAATATCAGTAGGAATGGAGGGATGGACTGAGGGAGAAAGGTTGTGGAACTCAAACTAGAGAGCTAACACTTTGTTTTTTTCATGTCCAAGAAGGAGTCTCTAATAATCAGCCAATCACGTTGCATTTTAAAATACCAGTTGTGACAGTTTGAAGTTCTTTTATGAATCCCAAAAAGAAAAAGATTATGTTTTTGAACTAATCCTTTCCTGTGGGTGCGGGGCTCTTTTGATTGGACTACATCAGTGAGGCATGACACGGGTTGGGTTTCCGCCTTTTTTCTGGGCCTTATATAAACAGAGACACAGAGGAAGAGACAAAAAAACAGAAAGGAAGCCACCATTTTGACCCAGCCATGCAAGAGAGATGACTCCAGGTTTGCCTGCAGCTACAGAAAGGCAGAGATGCCCCAAGAGGCTAAGAGAGGACCCGGAGTCTGGAATCAGCAAAGCACAGAGGCACAGAAAGAGGCCCCTGAGGGGCTGAGGCCATGGAGCAGCTCAAGGCTGAAGACACAAGCCATATGCCTGATAGTTCACAGCTGAACTCGGGAAGAAAGCGGAGCAAGTGAGACTCAAAGAGGAGGCCCGGAAAGAGACAAGCCCTGTGCCTGGTCGCCCTATGCCTAGTCTCCCACAGCTGACCTCCAGAAGATGGTGAGTCTAGAGGAGAAGGCAACAACCTCAGCAGAGATTGGCCGCCATCTTGCTTTGCCATGTGGCAGGACCCTGGGATCTCCGGTAGCTGACTTTGGTGAGAAAGCATCTTTGCTGATGCCTTGATTTGGACATTTCATGGCCTCAGAACTGTAAGCCTTTACCCTAGTAAATTTCTCATTATAAAGAGCCAACACATCTCTGATGCTTTGCATTTGTAGCCCTTTGGCAAACTAAGGCACCGGCTTACTTCAAATCAGACCAACCCTAGAGAACACACACACACACACACACACACACACACACACACTACTTAAAGGTTAAAACCATTACATCAAAATAAAACATATGGCCACCCAAATCTGCATTTATTACATCTAATTGGAAGAGACAGTCAAGCACATGAATATTTTAGCAGTTTCCAACATGTAAATCACCATGCCAAGACCCAGTTACTCGCTAATTGGCACATGCCCGGCATTTTGGTGCATTGGGTTGGAATGACACTCCATCCTTTCCCTCTTGGGTGCAGAGTTTGGGTGGTCTCTCATTTTGAGTCAGTTATCATTTGTTTCTGCCTTTAAATAGTATACCCCATGAACAGAAAGACTTGAAAAGCTCTCTCCCACCAGAGCTTATTCCCTTGAGAAGTGTCTAGGGAACACTAGGCAAAGACAAGCTAGTTGGCTGTAAAATCAAATAGAAAATACAGATCTTTTAATGTAATCTCTGACTAATCAGCTTTAATGAAGAGATTTTGGTGATTGTTGTTTAAGCCACAGGATGAGTGGTGAACAAATGGGAATTAAGGAAGATTTATTTTCTGGCCAATTTCAATAAAGGCTAGAGTTCCCATGCTGAGAGTAAGATGAGAACACAATGGCTGTGTTTTCCCAAATTTTTGTCATTGGAATCCTACCCTCAGGAATTTGCCCCATGTCTGAGTATCTCCTAGAAAATTATTCACCTAATATTTTTCTTTGAATCAACTCAGTCCTTTTTTTTTTTTTTTTTTTTTTTTTTGTATGTTTTGCATCATTATGTGAATGAAAATCAAGAATCACTTGCTCTAATTAGAAGGTATATTAGTCAGGAAAGGCTAGTCAATGCAGCAACAACAATTGACTCCAAAAACTCAAAGTTTTAACACAGCAAATGTTAATGTCTCACTCAAGTCCAGTGTGGGTTAGCAGAAGACTCGCTTCCCTCAGTCACTCCTGGACTCAGGCAGAGGCAGATCATGCCATCTTAAAACATGGAGCCTCCTTGGTCATGAAACAGGAGATGAGAGAGCAGAAGGTCACTCACTGGTTTTTAAATCTTCCACCCAGAGCCCGTTGCCCAAGACTGATCACAAGGCCCTGCCTCACTGCAAGGGGAATTGGGAAATGTGGGGTGCACATGCATATAGGTCAGCAGGAAAGATCTCTGGATAGAAGGTAACTGAAAAAAATAAATATAACAAAAATAAAGCAGTATTAAATTCTACCTAGAATGGTAAGCTATAAGAATGCTGTGAGCTAGAATATAAACAAGAAAAATTAGCAAGTGTTAGAAATGAGTTAAAGACATACTAGCTGCAAACTGAGGCTTTCTCCTTGACTCCAACAGAATGACTAAGAGAATTGAAAAGGAAATAATTTTCTCACATTGCAACTCAATATTATATAATGTGTGTCCTTTATCAGTTAAAACCATCTTTTAAAAAGCCAAAGTATGGAGAGAGTTTTTTTGTAGCAAACAAGAAGGTAGACAGGGATGAAAGATGTTTTATGTAAAATAAGAATCCCTGGGTGTGCAACAACATCATTAGTGTGGCAGATAATATTTTCCAAAGATGATCACACCAATATATCCCATGGCCCATATTCTTACAGTGGGACAATGACCGACTTCCACCAAGGGAGAGGGGAGTCTATGTTCTGCCTCCTTGAATCTGAGTGGGCCTGTGATTATGGCAGAACTGAACTCCATGGCTTCCAAGACTATGTTTTAAAAAGGCAACATACTCCAGTAGCAGTGAGCACACCCTGCAACCACATCTTGGTTCCTAATACCATTCTCCAATAAAAGGAACCAGGACTCCTTTGTAAAATGGCTGGTCCTAGGACAGGAGCAGGAAATATACCCAATGAGCCCAGAATACCTTGTAGCCCTATAAACTTAAGGAAGTGTTCAAATACACACACACACACACAATAATGGGGTTATATTAAAGGGAACGACTTTCAACCCACTGCCTTCCTGACTCTGTGGTTTCTGATGAGCACTTAATCTAAATGAAAGAGCTCCCAATTACTGAAGCCAGAACAATTCAACAAGCAAAATAAATGAATATTGAATTAAACTCAAAGTGCAAAATAAATAACCATGAGTAAGAAAGACAAACAACCCAATTAAAAATGGGCAAAAGACTTGAATAGACATTTCTCCAAAGAGGAATGTCCAAAAAGCAAATGAAAATATGCTTGACATCTTAAGCCATTAGGGAAATGTAAATCAAAACCACATTGAGATAACTTTTCATACTCACTAGAATAGCTACTATTAAAAATGTAAATTACAAGTGTTGGAGAGGTTGTGGAGAACTAGGAACATTCATTTATTCATGGGGGGAATGTAAAATGGTGTGGCCACTGTGGAAGACAGTTTGACAGTTCCTCAGAAAGTCAAATGTAGGATTACCGTATGACCCAGCAATCTCACTTTTGGTAATATCGAAAAGAATTAAAATCAGGGACTCAAACAGATATTTGCACACCATGTTCATAGTGGCATTACTGTGTTTATAATTGCCAAAAGATGGGGAAAAAAACCATTGTGCATCAACTGATGAATGAAATGAAATGAATGAATGAATGAAAATGTGGCCTATACATTCAATGGAATATTATTCAACTGTAAAAAGAAATGAAGTTCTGATGCATGTGACAACATGGATGAACTTTTAAGACATTATATTGAGTGAAATAAGATGGAGACAAAAGGGCAAATACTGTATTTCACTGATATGAAATAATAAAATCTATAGTCTGTATAATACAAAGAGTGAACCCTAAAGTAAACCATGGAATATAGTTAATAATTATTAAAATGTTCTCTCATCAATTGTAACAAATGTACTACAACTTCTCCAGTAAAAAGGAAGAAATACAAAGAGGCAAAACATAAAAAACCAAAATTTATTTAGAATGTAAATCTTCAATTTCAGCAGGGCTTGGTAGGGACAGCTCATCTCTATACTCCACTTGGCATCAGCTGGGGCAGCTGAAATCACCTGAAAGCTTTTTTTCCTTCATTTGTTAATGTGGTGTATTGCATTAATTGAGTTTCTTATGTTGAACCACCCTTGTATACCTGAGATAAATCCCACTTCATTGTGGCATATAATTTTTTTTAATATGCTGCTGGGTTTGCTTTGCTGGTATATTGTTGAGAACTTTTGCATCTGTATTCACGAGAGATGTTGGTCTATAATTTTATTTTATTGTGGTATCTTTATCTGGCTTTGGTATAGGGTGATGCTGGCCTCATAGAATGAATTAGGGAGTGTTCCCTCCTCTTCAGTTTTTGGAAGGGTTTGAGCAACAATGGTGTTAATTCTTCTTGGAATGTCTGGTAGAATTTGCCAGTGATTCCATCTTGTCTCGGGTTTTTCTTTGTTGAGAGATTTTTTTTTTTTTTTTTTTTTTTTTTTTTTTTTTTTGCTTTCTTAGTCTTCATGTTTTTTATTTTTAATTTTTAAAGCAATTTTATTAAGATATATTCACCTACCATATGATCCATCCAAAATGTACATTCCATGGCTTTGGTATGATCACAAAGTTGTGCATTTATCACCACATCAATATTACAGCATTTTCATTACTCCAAAAAGAAAAACCCTCCACCCCTTAGCAGTCACCTCTCAATTCCTCTATCCTCCCTATGCCATTCATATCCACTAATCTACTTCCATCTGTTGAGAGATTTTTGATGACTGATTGAATCTCATTACTCATTATTGGTTTGTTGAGATCCTCTATTTCTTCTTGAGTCAGTGTAGGTAATTTGTGAGTTTCAGGAATTTGTACATTGCACCTAGGTTATCGAATTTGTTGGTATAAAGTTGCTCATATTATCCTCTTATCCTCCTTTGTATATCCGTGGGGTCAGTAGTAATGTTTCCCTTTTCATTTCTGATTATAGTTATTTGTGTCCTCTCTATTTTGTCAGCCTAACTAAAGGTTTGTCAATTTTATTGATCTTTTCAAAGAACAAACTTTTGGTTTTGTTGATTCTTACCATTTTTTTTTAAGATTTTTTTTTATTCTGTGCCCCCCCCACCCTTGCCGCTTATGCTGTCTCTCTGCTGTGCATTTCCTCTGTGTCTGCTTGTCTCCCCTTTCGTTGCATCATCTTGCTGCGCCAGCTCTCCATGGGCAAGGGCCATCAGCTCTCCATGGGCGCGGGCCAGCCTGCCCTGGGAACCAAACCAGAAGGCCCTGGGAACCAAAACAGGGCGTCCCATATGGTAGACGGGAGCCCAACCACTTGAGCTACATCCACTTCCCCTTACTATTGTTTTTTAATTTTCTATTTCATTTATACCCACTATAATCTTTGGTACTGCCTTCCTTCTGCTCCTGTGGGTTTAGTTTGATCTTCTTTTTCTAGATCCTCCAGGACTGAGGTTAGTTCTCAAATTGGAGATATTTCTTCTTTTTTTAATGTAAGCATCAGAGCTGTAAATTTCCCTCTCAGCAGTGCCTTTGCTGCATCACATAAGTTTTGGTATGTTGTATTTTCATTTTCATTCACCTCAAGATATTTTCTAATTTTCTTGTGCTTTCTTCTTTGACCTATTGGTTTTTAATTTCCATATAATTATAAAATTTCCATTTCTCCCTCTGTTATTCATCTCTAGCTACATTCCATTGTGGTCAGAGAAAATATATCATGTGATTTCAATATTTTGTAATCTATTGAGACTTGTTTTGTGACCTAACATATGGTCTATGCTGGAGAATGAGCTACGTGCACTTGAGAAGAATGTGTTTTCTGTTGTTGATGGTTTAGAGTATTGGTCAATTCTTCTATTTCCTTATTGATCTTCTGTCTAGATGTTCTATCCATTATTGAAAGTGATGTATTTAAATCTCCTACTATTAATGTAGAACTATTGATTTCTCTCTTCAAATCTTTTAATATTTGCTTCATATATTTGGGGGACTCTGCTGTTAGGTGCATATATATTTATAACTGTTATGTCTTCTTGTTGAATTGACCTCTTTACCAATATATAATGACCTTTCTTTTCCCTTGTAACTGTATTTGACTTAAAGTCTATTTTCTTTACCATATTGAGTCCTTTCTCTTTTCTCTCTGAATATATTTTTTCATATATTTTCCTTGTGGTTACTATAGGGTTAAAATTTAACATCCTAAATATGTAACAATCATATTTGGTTTGATGTCAACTTTAACATCAATCGCACACACATATACTTTCTTAAACCCCTCCACCCCCCCACCTTTTTTTGTACTACCCTTATATCTTTGTCATTGTATGTCCAAAATCATAGATTTATCATTACTTTTTATGCATTTGCATTTTAGCACCTGTAGGAAGTAAAAAGTGGAGTTTCGTACCAAAAAATATACTACAATAATACTGGCGTTTATAATTACCCAAATGGTTACCTTTATCAGAAATCTTTATTTCTTTATGCCACTTTGAACCACTGTCTAGTGTCCTTTCCTTTCAGTCTGAAGAACTCTCTTTGGCTTTGCTTGTAGGACAGGTCTATTTGTAATGAACTCCCTCAGCTTTTGTTTATCTGGTAATGTTTCTACCTCTCCCTCATTTTTAAAAGAAAGTTTCACTGGATACAAAATTCTTGATTGGTAGTTGTTTTCTTTCAACCCTTTAAGTATTTCAACCCACTGCCTTCTTGCCTCCATGGCGTCTGATGAGCATTTAATTGAATTCTGACTCTCTTGTACTTAACATGTTGTTATTCTCTTGCAGCTTTCAGTACTCTCTCCTTGTCCTTGGCATTTGATAGTGTGATTAATATATGATGGATTGTATTTTTCTTCATGTTCATACTGTTTGGTGTTTTCTGGGCTTCATGGATGTACATATTCACATCTTTTACTAAGTTTGGGAAGTTCTCTGTCATTTTTTCTTTGAATATTCCTTCTGCCCCTTTTTCTCTTTCTTCTCCTTCTAGGACTCCATAATGCATATATTGGTACACTGGATGATGTCCCAGAGGTTTCTTAGTCTATTTTCACTTTTTATAATTCTTTTTTTTTTTCATTCTGCTCCTCACCCTGATTCATTTCAATTGTCTTGTTCACTGATTCTTTCTTCTGCCAGTTCCAATCTGTTCTTGAAATCCTCCTGGGCATTTTCCATTTCATTTATTGTGGTCTTCAACCCAGGAGTTTTATTTGATTCTTTTTTAAAAGAACAAAATAAAATTTTTTAAAATTTCTCTCTCTTTACTAAAATTCTCATATTGCTCATTCATTGTTTTCCTGATATCCTTTAGTACTTTTGCTGTATTTTCCTTCATCTCCTTGGTATTGTTAAAATCACCTTTTTAAGTCTTTGCTTGGTTTATCCACTTTCTGGTCTTCTTTGTTGGTGTTTTCTTGATTTTTATCCTCTTCCTTTGGATGGGCCATCATTTTCTATTTCTTTGTCTTGTACTCTTTTGTTGCACACTGTGCATTTTAATATTTTAAAATGTTAACTCTGAGATTTATTCTCTGAGATGTCTGTTTCTTGATTTTGTAATCAGCTGGTGATAAGACAGAGACTTTCCTGAGCTTTAGCACTTGAGTCAAGAAGGTCTGCCCAAGGCAAATGCAGTGTGCAGGGTATTCTGTGTCTTTTCTGGATCTGTGTCTTGTCTTGGCTTGTTCTTGTTAGTCGTCTTGTAATTGCCTTGTTTGCAGGAGTTAGAATGCTCCTTTATTTCCCAGGAGACAGACCTCCCTCTCTCAGCTACTGAAAGCAGACAAACCTTTGTCCCAAACCACCCACCTATATAGTTTCTTATACTCCTTTCATTGTCTCAAACTGCTTTCACCTCAAGGACAAATTCTGGGAGGGAGGGCACACCAAAAAGGAATTTCCCAAGTCAGTCTTTCCCAGCCAAAACCGGGAGTAGCTGACATCTTCTTGGGCCAGGAGAGAGATCCCACCCATGTGTATGGAGAGGGTGAGTGCCCAGGTATTTGAAGAGAATGGCTCTTTCAGCCCTTTGTTCAGGGAGAGTTTGGCCACCTTGGGCTACAGAAAGGATGAAGCGCATTCCCAGGTGGTTGGGAAAAGTTAGGTCACCACTCCATCTCTCTGAGGAAAGGTGGGCCTGTTCTCCATAGGTTGGAGAGTCAGATCACTCCCCTACTGCTCTGAGGGGTTGGGCCTAGTCCCCAAAGTTTAGGGAGAGTCAGGTTGACACTCCACTGTTCTGAGGGGTTAGGCCTGTACGCCAGAGATTAAGGAGAATGTTGCCACCACCTCATTGTACTAAGGGGATTGACTGTCCCCCAGAAATTGGGGAAAGTGTTGCCACAACCCCAGTGTTATTGGAGGGTGAGGTGTAGAACTTGGTCACCACCCAGATGCTTGATGAGGGCAGAACCAAGAAAATGGTCATTGGACAAGCCTGTAGAAAGGGTGGGCCCCCATGAGGACCCGAGGAGAAGAAGAAACTATTGGTTTAAGGATGCCTCTTAGACTTTGAAATCTAATTGAGTATGCCCTGCAAGTTCTCAGAACTGTTGGGAACCTATGACGCATGTTTCCCACCCAAATTCTCCTTGTGGTAATGCAAATGTTTATCCCATGTATGTCTCTCCTTTTTATATTAGAAGCAGATAACTTGTTTTCTAAGTTTCACAGGTCTACAGTCAGAGGGGACTTTTGGCCCAAGACAAATTGTATTCCTATAATTGATTTTGATGTGATTTTGTACTTAGCATTGCTACTGAAATGATTTAAGGTTTTTGGAATATTGTGATGTAATGAATGTATTTTGCATATGGAAAGACAAGTCTTTTGGGGATTCAGAGGGTGGAGTGTGGTAGTTTGAGATTATTTTATGAATCCCCAAAAGAGAAAGATTATGTTTGTTAAGCTAATCTATTCCTCTGAGTGTGATACCCTTTGATTGCACTGAATTCAGTTGAGGAGATTGTTTTAGGGCTTTTGATTGGACTATGTCAGTGAGGCATGACTCAGGTTGAGTCTCTACTCCCTTCCTGGGTATGATATAAACGGACACACAGACAAATAGACAAAGGAAAAGAAAGCTGGCAATTTGATTCTGCAGTGTGAGAGAGGACTGCAGGAAAACAGAAGCCCCCAAGAGGCTTCAAGAGTTAAGGCTCAGAAAGAGACAAGCCCTGTGCCTGGTTTCTCACAGCTGAGCCTCAAGAGACAGTAGATTCTGGCAGGGAAGGCAGAGACCTCCGCAGAGATTGGTGGCCATATTGTTTCACCATGTGGCAACACACCAGGATAAACAGTATCTGACTTTGGTGAGAAAGCACCTCTGATGGTAACTCAGTTTGGACTTTTCATGGTCTTGGAACTATAGCTTTTACCCCAAATAAATCCCCTTTATGAAAACCACCCCATTTCTGGTACTTTGCATTGGCACCCCTTTAGCTAACTAAAACACAGGGCCAGCGACTCACGAAGGCAGTGCAGACCAGCTCCAAAGTGTCTGGGGAGGGGCTCAGGAAGGGCACCAAGAGCTTCTTCCATGGCTCCCCAAAGCTGAACTTTCCTGACGTGCCCAGCAAAAGCAGCCCTTCAACTAACGGTCCCCTGCAGCCCTGAGGAAATGTAGCATCTCTTAGTCTCCTCCTTTGCCTGCTTTGCCAGGAGAGGAACAATGGCTGCCCCAGAGCCAAACCCTCAGCAATCCGAAATCACTACACAAAAGCCAAGATCAGTTGTTCATAATTTTTTACAAATGTTTCACAAAATGCAAGTTATTGGTGGCGAGGTGATGTATGGGGCCCCTGTATGATGTTAGGCATGTTTGTTTTGTAAGCTCACAACTTTACTATACACTTCTTGTTCTGTATGTTCATGTATGAACGATACACTTCAATAATTCTTTTAATGAAAAAAAGGCCATGATCAGTGATTTGCTGTGCCCACCCCTAGTCTTGGGGAAGAAGATTTTTATGTCCCTTCCTGTCACCAGCCAGCTAGGCAGGGGCTGGACCCCAGGGTGGCCTGTGGCAAGAGTGGGGGGTGGGCGCCGGTAACCACCAAGAGGAGAAGGAGCGATTTACTGGTCTATACTGGTATATACGAGCCTCTTCTTCTTCTTCTTCCCTGGATGCTGTACCGTGTTCTACTGGCTGCTGGAGTTTCAAAGTAGTTATTTCAGGCAGTTCCTGTCTATTTAATAGCTGTTCTGTTGGAAGGACTGAGTCCTGGAGCTCCCTACTCCATCATCTTCCCACAATCTTCCTAGAGGCCTTAAATGCCACCTTAAAAATATAATAAAATGATAAAAATAAAAAAGCAATTAAAAAATAAAATAAAATGACTAATTTTTAAAATCCCACCTTGGTGCCAGCAAGCTGCACCAGGCGTCAGAGCTGACTCACTTCTAGCCGGCTGCAAGGCTTGGGAGGGAGCCAGGTAGCCGCTGCGCAGAGAGTACAAGTCATTGGTGTTTACCATAATTTACCAGCCTCTTCCTCCACTTTTTCCTGGATGTTGCACAGTGTTCTACTAAACTCAGAGTTTCAAAATAGTTGATTCAGACAGTTCCTGCCTGTTTATTAGTTGTTCTGGTACAGGCACTGATTCCCGGAGGTTTCTACTCTGCAATCTTCCCGCAATCCTTTCAAATGTTGCTGTTTTAGGTCACTAAATTTTGGAGTAATTTGTTACACAACATTAGATCAGTGAAGTGACTAGTCTGCATAATGAACGTCAGCAATTTATTTACGTATTTATTCTACACATCTATATTGACCTCTGCCGGGTGCTGGGCAATGGAAATACAAATATTCACAGGATGTGGTCCCTGACCTTGAAGAACTCACGTATGTGTGGAAGAAAGCAAGCTCCATGAGAGTAGGAACTAATTATAACAACACTGGAGTAGAGGGATGGACACAGAGTGAATGGCTCTGGGGGATCCTGGGAATGTGAAAAGAGGAATAAGAGAAAAAGCATTTATTGGGTACCTAATATGTTACACTGTGCTAAATGTCTTCCAACACTTATGTCAATCAATCCTTCCAATGAACCAAGGAAGTCATTGTTGTACCTCTATTAGAGATGAGGAAACAGAGTCAAGGAAAAGTGAAGAGATTGCCCAGGGTCTTGTATGTGGCAGAAGTGGTATTTAAAAGATTCTCTCTGTTTTCCTATCTCTAAATGGGGGTGTTGGATAAGACACACTCCAAGGCACTTTCTGGCTCTGAGGCATGTTATGGATGCATGTGGTTTTTGCCTGTCCAGCATGTTGCGCTTCTCCCAGTAACAGCATCCTAATTTTGTGGGCAGAACTGCCTGGCCTCCACTCTTAATTCAGGGGTGGGCATTTAAAACAGTTTTGGCCAGTCGCAGTATCATGCCCACCTCACCACAGCAATGGTTCAGGAATATGGTCACAGCTCAAGTCAAGCCAATGGGAGTCCTCTGAGGTTATGCTAAAACTCTTGGGAAAGAGGTACAGTATTTCCCCTGGGGTTGCTAAACTAGAGACCACCATAGGAGGAGGGTCTTCCTGCATCAATAGACAATGAGAGTGGCCAAGACCTGACAATATCATCTGAGCACCTAGATACAGCCTTGCCTGAAGCCACACCAATCTCAGAGATTTTCTGACATGTGAGTCAATAAATGTCTATTTTCTTGCTAGGAGTTATATTTCTATAATTTATCATCAAAGATGATACATCTAATACAACAAAGATCTACTAGGGTTTATGTCTACTAGGGTTTAAGACATCTACTAGGGTTTGTGTCCTTTTTATGCTCCTCATTAATGGTAAGAGCCCAGACGGCATAAAAATGGGCCTTTTCCATCTTTGTAGCTCCCCCCACCCAGTGGTGTACAACAGTACCTGGCACATAGTAGGGGCTTAGAGAAATATTTGTTGCATTGTCTTAATGGGCAGCAGTAATCACTCTGACTCCTCTCTTCTGTGGTTCCCTCTGAAGATGTGAGTCCCTCAGATTTGGTCTGATTCCTAGGGGACATGAGGGCCTAGGTAAATAAAGTGGCTTCCCTAAGTTTCTTCCACAAGCTAGGACTAGAGCCTCAGGATATGAACATGACAGAATGTCAGAGCAATAATTCTTAAGAGCATGGGCTTTGAAATCAATCGTAGCTGAGACCATATCAGACCATATCTGAGACAACCTGTGTGATCTTGGACAAGTTACTGCCTGAGCTTCAGTGTTCTCATCTTTACATGGAGTTAGTCATGCCAATGTGTCCAGGATGAGGCAAAGATAAAATAAGCCAGTGCATATAAAGCACCCGTGGTAAGCGCTCCAGAAATGGCAACTCTTCCTACTGCTGAAAACCATCATAACAACTGTCCTAATGGTCACGATGTGTGAAAGGCCCTTCCAGTCTCTTCCCACCCCCTCTCCACTGATCACTGTCTCTCCCAGCGGGACACAGTTTGAGGTCAGGACCTGTTGTTCCATGCTTCCGCCTGCTGCATCTTCAAAGTGACTGACATGCCAGGCTGGTGCAGTTTTCCTGGAAATCTGCAGGCAGGGGACAGCAGGGCAAAGAGGCAACCAGGCCGATATCTTCGTGGGCAGCGTCCACACGGAGGGAACAGAACACTCTGTGAGGGAAGGAGCCCAGGCTGTTCCCTCTCAAGACAGCCCAGAGCTTCCAGCTTCCTCCCTGCCCCCTTCCCCCGCCCCCCCCACCCCACACACACAGTCTGGATTGAAATTCCCGGAGTAAGATGGACCGGCAGAGGCGCCAGGATCTGCAGCCCAGTTCAGGGCCTGCAGGAGGAGACCTGTGGGTGCTACTTCTGGTCCTTACCCATTGGGGGGCAGTTTGAAGGGATTCCCTCTCCCCCCGAATTATGCCTCATCTCTTGCCACTTGTCCTCTCCTAAGCCATGCAGCTTTCATTTTTCCCAAACTTCTCCCATTCACAAATCGCCTGCACAGCTTTTGCCAGATTTTGCCAACTCCTAGTATTATTATTTACTTGTCTGCCCTTCATCCTTTATTCACATTTTAATAACTTTATTTCTAATTCAAAAGAATAAATAAAATAACAGAAAAAGGCAGTTAAACAAGCTATGGAAGCATTATTCCTAAAAAGTTATGTCAAGGCACTTTTATCTCATCTGACTCCAACGGCTAACTCAATTGTTCCTCTAATGTTCAGAAAGATACACAGATGAATACATATTAGTTAAATGACATAGTCAATGTCTCCTTATTAACAAAAAACAAATGAAGAAGAGAAAAAATGCTTAATCATGTTCGTATCTCACAAAATCAAACCCCATATCCCTTTTTTTTTTTTTTTACCTTTGGCGTTAATAGAGTACCAACTTTGCTTTTGTTACAAAAACCTTACAATGTTGTTGTTAACTACAGTCTACAAATTGCATTAGTTATATTTTTTCCCGTGTATCACCACATTCTTAACACCTTTTAGTAGAAGAACATTCCTGTATTTATATTATTAACCACAATCCTCATCTGCTGGCAAAATTGTTGTTGTATATTACCTATATTATTCTCTAACTAACATTAATCTCTCTGGACTCCTCATTCCAGCCACAATCACATCCATAAATCAACAGAGGTACATTCATCATAATGTGTTACCATCAATCCAACCATTACCACATATTTACATTTGACCTTATGAAACATTCTACACACATCCAGCATCGTCTCCCCCTTCCCACCCTACAATCCCTCTCCCACCAACCTACACTTCATAGTCCAACTCTGTAAGTCGGCTCATTGTATTTAAAGTTTTTTTTGCTTTTGTTTTTGTTTTTAATTTATTTATCCCCCCCTTGCTGCTTGTGTTTGCTGTGTCCATTCGCTGTGTGTTTTTTCTGTGTCTGCTTATCTCCCCCTTGCTGTGAGGTCTTGCTGCATCAGCCCACCGCGCCGCGCGGGCCGGCCTGCCCTCACAAGGAGGCCCCGGGAAGCGAACCCGGGGCCTCTCATATGGTAAACGGAAGCTCTATCGATTGAGCCACACCCGCTTCCCAGCTCATTGTATTTAGTTCGTATCAGTGAAACCATACAATATTCATCCTTTTGTGTCTGGCTTATTTCACTCAACATAATATCCTCAAGTTTCTTCCATGTTGTCATGTGCTTCCCCAGTTGATTTATTCTTACAGCTGAATAATATTCCATTGCAAGAATATACCACATCCTGTTTATCCATTCATTGGTTGATGGACACTTAAGTTGTTTCCATCATTAGTAAGTATGAATAATGCCAGTATGAACATCGGTGTGCAAATATCTGTTTGCATCCTTTCTCCCAGTTCTTCTGAATATATTCCTAGGAGTGGGATTTCTATATCATATGGCAGATCTATATTTCATTTCCTGAGGAACCGCCAAATCGTCTTCCACAGAGGCTGCACCATTTTACACTCCCAACAGTGAAGGAGTGTTTCTATGTCTCCACATCCTCTCCAGCACTTGTAGTTTTCTGTTTGTTTTTTTAATAATAGCCATTCTTATGGTGTGAAATTGTATCTCATTGTAGTTTGAGCTACATTTCCCTAATAGTCAGTGGTGTTGAACATCTTTTCAGGTGCCTTTTGGCCATTTGTATTTCCACTTCAAAAACATGTCTATTCAATTCTTTTGCCCATTTTTAAAAATTAGGTTGCTTGTCATTTTGTTGTTAAGTTGTGTGATCGCATTCTATAACATGGAGATCAATCCCTTATCAGATTTATGATTTCCTAAGATTTTTTTCCCGTTGAATTGGCTGTCTTTTCACCTTCTTAATAAAATCATTTGAAATACAAAGTGTTTAATTTTGATGCAGTCCCATTTATCTACTTTTTTTCTTTTTTTGCTTGTGCTTTGGGTGTAAGGTCCAAGAAACCACCACCAACCACAAGATCTTGAAGATGTTTCCCTACATTATCTTCTAGGAGTTTTATGGCTGTTGCTTTTATATTTAGATCCTTGATCTAGTTTGAGTTAATTTTTGTATAAGGTGTGAGATAGGGTCCTCTTTCTTTCTTTTGGATATAGATATCCAGTTCTCCCAGTATCATCTGTTGAATAGACTGTTCAGACTCACCTGGTTGGGCTTGACAGCCTTATCAAAAATCACTTGACCATAGATGTGAGGGTCTATTTCCAAACTCTCAATTTGATTCCATTGGTCAATCTGCCTATCTTTATGCCAGTACTATGCTGTTTTTTATCACTGTAGCTAGATAGTATGCTTTAAAGTCAGGAAGTGAGGGTCCTCCAACTTCGTTCTTCTTTTTTAAGATACCTTTGGCTATTCAGGGACCCTTACCCTTCCAAATAAATTTGATAATTGGCTTTTCCCATTATTCAAAGAAGGATATTGGAATTTTTATTGGGATTGTGTTAAATCTGTAGGTCAGTTTGGGTTGAATTAACATCTTAATGATGTCTTAATGATAACTAGACACCAGAAATACCTCAAGGTTTCCACAACATGGAAGAAAATGCCTCTCATAGTCACCCCTTGAACCACCTTGGACCACACATGGGAGAACTAGCTCTAAGTCACCACCATAATCTCTCCTTCCTCCACACCTGCAGACGAGCTGTTTTCTGTGTCTCAAACGATCCCCTCCCCATAGCCAGTAATCTGAATTCCTCCCTTTCCATTTATTTGTTGTTGTGCTACCCCAAAACTTAGGAGCATAAAATAACCATGATATCATGCTTGTGGATTCCATGGGTCAGGAATTTGGAAATGGCCCAACAGAGACAGCTCGTCTTTGCTGCACAGCATCCAGGCCTCATCTGGGTAGACTCAGGACAGGAGCTAGAATTATCTGAAGGCTTGTTCAAGGGCCTGGTTCCTGGGCTGGGGTGACTCAGGGGCTCAGCATGGGTGGGCTTCTCACATGGCAGCTCCAGGCTCCTGAGTGCTCCAGCAAATAAAGGGGAAGCTGCATCACTTTCTAAGACCCAGCCTCAGAAGACCCAAATCATCCCTTCTGCCATACTCTGTTGGTTAAAAAAGTCACAGTGACTCTGTTTTATTTAATATTTCCTCCCTCAAGAGGAGGAATACAGGCTGCACCTCTCTATGGGAAGAGTGTCTAAAAGTTTGCAGCCATTTTATTAAACTACCACACTCCTCATCTTTGATCTGGACCTATGGCATGTGCTTGTGGCTCCCTATACTTCACCTACTGTGACACTTTGCACATTCATTGCTGTTTATTACTTTTTTGTCTCTTTCCCTCTAGACTGTGAGCTCCTAAAACCTAATGCAGATCACATCACTCCTTTCCCTAAAACCCTCCAAGGGCTCCCCATTTCACACACAGCAAAAGCCAAAGTCCTGGGAGATAGATGTGGCTCAAGTGATTGGGCTCCTGTCTACCATATAGGAGGTCCAGGGTTCGATTCCCGGGGCCTCCTGGTGAAAAGCAAGCTGGCCTGTGTGGCGAGCTGGCCCGTGTGGACTGCTGGCCCATACAGGAGTGCTGGCCTGTGCAGGAGTGCTGGTGCAGCAAGATGACACAATGAAAAGAGACACAGAAGAGAGATGATAAGAGATGTGGCAGACCAGGGAGCTGAGGTGGCACAAGAAATTGAGTGCTTCTCTCCACTCTGGAAGGTCCTAAGATCAGTTCCCGGTGCCACCTAAAGAGAAGACAAGCAGACACAGAAGAACACACAGAGAGCAGACAGTAAGTGCAAAACAA
>JAQZBX010002185.1:0-74345 GCA_029593785.1 Cabassous unicinctus
CCTCCCCATCTTGCTTTCCCACCATGTTTCTCTTACTTCAGCAAGAACACTGCCTTCTCTGGCAGTCTACCAAGGGGCATAAGTATAAATATTGTTTCTAGCCCTAAATGCCTTAGTCTATCTAATATCTCAGTTTGGTGCATGAGAGCGCTACCTGTTTGTGAGTTCCCAGACAATCTTTCCTGGGAATTTAGACAATAAGATCGTGGTGAGTTGATTTCACTCTGCCTCCTCCCACTGATATCTGCAGCATGCAGTGTCCTTGGAGACATTTACTAATGTGTCTCTGCCAGCAAGCATGCTTTCTGGATGCTTAACCCTTTATGCTCTCACTCTCAGCATCTTCTCCAACATCTCCCCCTTTTTTGTTTTTGGTCCAGGGTGACTGTGCCTGTCTTAGTTTGCCCTCATCTGAAGGTCTTACCTGTCTTTGGCCACCAGCCAAGCTGCCATGGACAGGGGTTCAAGAGTCAAGGGTTTCAAGGAGAATCAAGTTGTTGGCATGGCTGATCTTATGAGCCCTATTAATGCAGAACAGCAGCACTATGTGAATGCCTCCTTTTACAGTTAAGAGTAGCAAAGCACCAATGATCACCACACTGAAGTTACTACAGAAGAAATGATCTAGAATGGACCTTAATTTGGTCTAAGTATAAATGTTGGGGCTAAGAACTTGAGTAAATTGGTCAGATAAACCTGTAGGGTTTTCTAATAGATTTTTCATTTTTCTTCTTAAAACTTATTTCAGTACTACTCAAGGGAGCATTTACAAACCCAATTTCCCTGAGAATATCTAAAGCGTTGCTAGCCTCTAGTCCTTGCCTTAGGCCTTATATCTTGCCCAAGACTTTTTTGTGCAATTACTCAATCTCGCTGACTCAACGTATCTTGCTTGCACTGGCTCAACGTATCTTGTCCAAGATGTCTTGTGCTATATTTAGTCTCGAAGACCCATCTCGCAGGCTCAACAGGATTTTGTGCGATACTTAATCTCAGAGACTCAATGTATTTTGCTCGCACTAGCTCAACGTCTCTTGTCCGAGATGCCCTATATTTAACCTCTGCTTTAATCGTTGCTTTAGTCTCTGCTTTAGTCTCTGCTTTAGTCTCTGCTTCCTTCAGGTTTGGTAAAGGGGAGAGACACCCAACTTTTCCCGCCCTGAAGGCCACCATAAAATTTTGGTGGGACGTAACTGCCAGTCAGAGAAGGGGTTCAAGGGTCTCTCCTCACCACCGAGATCCCGGGATCCTGGATGAACCTAAAATTGAGTGGGATCACTTATTTAAAATAAAATTTTGAAGACAGAGAGTTGGACTAGAAGTACCAGTAATTATGTACATACACTTTACTATGTTTAGCTCTTAGAATAAGCTCCCATTTTTCTGGTTCAATCTAAGTTTATCTGGCTCTTTGTTTCTACCTTCATTTCCCCCTTATTTTTTAATTGTAACAGCATGATGTGCATAGTAGCAGATTGTTGGTGCATTAATTGGTTAAGTTGTCACAATCTTCTGCAGATTAAAAAATATAGAAAACACAATATTAAGACAATTATACATATGAACATAACAGATCCTGACAGACTATGTAAACATTGTGTAGGATGCAACTGTTCTAACCCAATTATGAGCCCTTTCAAATATGTTTCCCAGTTTTAACTTGTAATTGTTTTTCAAATGTTTAATGAATCTTCTGTTGCAAGTACAGAATTTCCTTAGTTAAATTGTCATGATTTAAAAGATGTTTTTTTACAGAGTCCCAAGGAAATTCAGTTGCATTGTAAAGCACAGGAGTAATATAACAAGATGTTTGATTCCAATCACATTTCATTTTCATTTGTAATTTCATAGCTTGAATCTGATCCCCTAACAAAATAACAGTTTGTCTTAAATCCGCTAACTTCCTATGTATTTCTGAATCTATTTGTCTTTGAGTTTTCTACAATTGTATGTTGTTGTCATGTTCAGACAAAGTCAGCAGTTTGAACTCTTTGTTGAAGGGCTATACCTGCAGTAGCCGCTGTTGCTGTTATGGCTATAATACCCATAATTACAGCTATTAGCATTACAACAAATCTTCTTGCCCTTTTCAGCAATCTTTTGGAGATAGAAGTTAATATCCCCATAACTGGGGTCTCCTGCCGTTCTTGATTCATTTGTACCAGCAACCACACTCCAATTCTTGCTTTTAAGATGTAAAGACTAGAGGTATTTGGGAAACTAATAGAATTGTTAATACAAATATATAAAAAGCATTTGTTTAAACATTGCATTGCCCCATTACTATTGTTCCAAACAATATTACCCAATAACAGAACATAAGGAAGACGTACACAAGCTCTAATCCATTTAGTATTATTATGAGTAAGGGTAAAAGTATAATTAGTACTAATACTAGAAATGTAGCCCCACCAAGAACTAACAATGTGGAAGGTGGCTGAGGGGGAAGACCCACCCTGAAAGGGTTAGGTGGTGTAAAGCTACCCCCATGCCAAATAATGGAATTATTTGCATGCATACTTAAGCTTTGGTCCTCCTTACGCCATTTTAAATCAAATGGCCAGCCCTTTTCATGGGCAGAGCCTACAGGACTCCAATCATAGATGATTCCATTGGAATTATTAACTAATGCTTGTGGTTCTGAGCCATAACACACAGTTCATGGAAATACAGGACTGGTAGCGTACACATAAGGAATCTGGCACATGGGAATCCCCTCAGGAATTAGAATTTTATTTTGAGAAATATAGCCTCTAAATGTTTGTGCTGCAAGTGCATAAATGGAGTGGTGATTATGAGTACCATTTTTTCCAATACTTAATCATAATTGGTAATGTATTTTTAAACAATGATCTCCCTCTTCAAAACATATGGGCATGACTTTCACTCCTGTAATGGTTTACGGGTGCTAAATGGCCCAGGAAATTGGACAGTTAGATTATTATAAATCATAATTGGAGGATTTGTCCAGGGCACCCCTCTTAATAGGGGTGGATTAGGTATATAGGCCCAGGATGTATAATTACCATCACTATGACTCCAACTTACCTGTATAGCAGTATTAACTAGCATGGCCAAAAACAAAGTTTCAGAATTGAGAGATGCTCTTGATTTTAATAGCTCCCACATCGGAATCATGATCTTTTCAGTTTTTTTAATAGGGAACATGAAGGTACTTTGAGTTTTATTTTTTTCCAATCCGTATTTCACCTCCTTTATTTCTTCATCCATGGATTGGTGAGGATTCATGACTTAACTTTATTCTTTTATCTGGAACCCACAACTTTGCTGCACCTGTAGAAATATAAGCAAAAGTACGACCCAATGGATAACAGTTGCCGGTTCCCACTGATTTGTTTCCAAGTTTAAGTACAACATAGGCTGTTCTAATGGTTGTAATTTCTCCCCTGGCCAGTGTTTACTCATAGGCGTGTAACCATTTGCATCCTCATTCAAAAAATTCAGTGTGTATAAGGCTTTTATAAGTCTTCACTTGGGGGTATCCACATATTCTCCTCCTTGCTGTTTTTAAGCATAGCCTTCAGAGTTCTATTTTTACATTCAATAATAGCTTGACCCGTGCTATTATAAGGAATACCTGTCACATGTGTAATATTATAGCTTTGAAAAAATGTTTTACATTGAAGAGAAACATTTGTAGGAGCATTATCTATTTTGATGATTTTTGGAACTCCCATGTGAGCAAAGGCTTCCAGTAAATGAGTAATAACACTATTTCCCTTTTCAGTAGGAAGGGCTGTAGCACAAGATAGGGAAGAATAAGTATCTACAGAATGATGAATATGCTTTAATTTACCAAATTGAGGAAAAATAGTAACATCCATTTGCCAAATATGATTAATAGTTTTCCTATGAGGGTTTACAATAGGGGGCAGGGAAGGAGCATGAAAATGGGCTTTGAACAGTTTTAGCAGATTGTGGGGACCAATAACTAATTACCTTAAATGTATTGGCATCAGTAAAATATGTTTGCCCTTCCGGAATTGATTAATCGACGACTTTTTTAGGTAATATCTAATTTTGTAATTTTAGAAATTGGAAAAGTTTAATTTTAGGAAAATGATTACCTAATATGCCAAAATAGTCACTGGTAGCTATCTGCCAAGACTCATTTAACAAAATAGCTTGATTTCTTTCTTTTTTTGTAAGAGGTAAAATTATTTTTGGCGGTTCCATTTCACATAGTTGTTGCAAACGTAAATGGCCTTTTATTATGATTTGTGCCATTTTATTTACATAAGTTTTCAATAATTTTGACTGTTTATTAGCTAAAAGAATCCATTCAATAATATGATTAGCCTGTGTTAAAATTCCAGTGGGGGAATAAAGAGTATGAATAACTAATAAACACAATTGCTCAAAAGAATCAATACATTGCAATTGTGCTTTTTGAATAATATTTTCAATTATAATTAACTCCTGCAAAGCTTCAGGAGTTAAACTACGATGACTATTTAATTGAGAATTAAATAGTCTAATGTTTTAAATAAATGTTGAAGCATATAATTAGGAATATCACAGCTAGGTTGAAGTCAATTAATGTCTCCTAACAATTTTTAAAAGTCATTTAAAGTTTGTAAAGTATCCTTTCTAATTTTTACCTTTTGCACCTGAATAGTTTGTTCATCTAATCGAAAACCCAAATACTTCCAAGGAGTAGAAAATTGCATTTTTTCAGTGGCGATAACAAGGCCATATGCTTTACAAAATTTTTGTACATCCATAAAAATTAGCTGTAATTGTTGCTCATTTTCATGTGCTAGCAAAATATCATCCATATAATGATAACATAGTAACAATGGATATTTCATTTTAAGTTTATCAAGTGGTTGTTGTACAAAATGTTGACATAATGTGGGACTATTTAACATAGCCTGTGGCAATACTTTCCATTGATACTGTTGAGTAGGAGATGCATTATTAAACTCAGGTACAGTATATGCAAAATTTTCACAATCAGATGGCTGCAAATGAATGGTGTAAAAACAGTTTTTTAAATAGATAACTATTAAGGGCCAATTTTTAGGTATTAAGGTGGGGTTAGGTAATCCTGACTGAAGTGCACCCATAGGTTGAATTATTTCATTGATTTTTCTTAAATCAGTAAGCATTCTCCATTTCCCTGATTTTTCTTCATGACAAAAACTGGAGAATTCCAGGGACTGGTTGTATGTTCAATATGCCCTAATTGTAACTGCTCTGCAATGAGTTGATGTAATGCTTCCATCTTTTCTTTAGTTAATGGCCACTGTTCTACCCATATTGGTCTTTCAGTTTTCCATTTTAATGGCAGAGCATAATGATGAACAGTGGCCCCTATTCTAAATCCTGTAAGCTTGTATAGCCCAGTCTCCTACGATCACCAGGTTGTGATGGAATTGCTTTATTGTCATTCTTTGCCTCTAAAAGGGGGTTAAATCCCATGTTTAATAGCATCTGCTTAGCGGGAGTGGAAATAGTTGGACTAGTTAAAGTAGCTCCCCATTGTTGCAATAAATCACATCCCTAAAGGGTAAGTGAAATGGGAGCAGTATAGGGTTGGATTTTTGCCTCTTGTCCATCAGGGTCATAACACCGAATAGGAGCAGGGGCCTGGCCAATCTCATTTAATGTGCTAAGCCCTACAAAAGTTGCTTTTACAGTATGCTGCGGCCATTCTCTTGGCCATTATGCAACAGCAATGATGGAAATGTCGGCTCCTGTGTCCACTAGTCTGGAAATAGTAATACCATCTTCAAAAACAACCTGAATAGTGGGACGATCCTGCTTAATGAAAGTTTGCCAAAAAACTTGATGCTTAGTACTTCCAAAACTGCCTGTTCTTTTTTCTGATACAGACTTACCCTGCTGATAGGGTAAAAGTAATATCTGAGTGATGTGCTCCCCGGGTGCAAAAGTATGTGGTTGAGACACAGACATCATAATATAAATTTGTCCTTCATAATCAGCATCTATAATTCCCAAATGTACTTGCACCCCTTTCATAGTCAAACTACTCCGTCCAGTAACCAACCCCATGGTCCCTGATGGCAAAGGGCCATAAATATTTGTAGGAATTTGAACAATGCCTTGTGATGGAAGTATAGTAAATTTATAGGGGTTAGGTATATCCAATGCAGCACTATCCTACGTAGCATGAAATAAATCTTGCACTTTCATTCCTCCTCTTGGGAATTGAGTGCCTGATGCTCCTGACCGGAGCTGACTGGATATTGGTGAAGCACAGGTTGAAAAGTGCCCGTTTTTGGTTTCGGGTCCCGGGCTGGGCCCGTCATCCCATTTCCCGAATTTCTCTCAAAAATGATATTACCAAATTTATCTTTAAGGGAACAACACTTATTACTCCAATGCTTACACCTGCCACAACGTCTACATATCCCTCGCGGCAAAGCAGAAGATTGACCTTTAGCTTCTATGGGAGTACTCTTCATTTGCCGACGGCAATCCCGCTTATAATGACCTGTTTTTCTGCACTTATAACATCTAGCAGTGGATTGTCCAGCCAGAATCATTTGCAAAAAAGCTGAAGCTAATAAATTGGCATTAAAGGTACCAGAGCCCACATCACGGCATACGCGTATGTAGTCTTTAATAATACCTCCCTGCTGTTTTATTGGTAATAATGATTTTTGAGATTCAGCATTAGCATTCTCAAATCCCAGTGTAAGCAGCAAAACAGACTGAGCTTCTGCATGAACCACCAGCTTGCGAATAGCATCATGAAGACGAGCCAAAAATTTAGTATATGGTTCATTTGTGCCTTGAGTTATTTTTGTAAAAGCTTTATCAACTTCACCGGAGGAAGATAATTTAGACCAAGCCCATAAACAAATATCTTTTATTTGATCTAGAGCAGAATTTCCCCATTGGGCTTGAGCACGCAAAGGAGCAGCCGTACTGGCCCCGGAAAGTTTATCAAAAGTGGCTCCAGGCGGATTCTGTGCTGCATTTGCACGGGCTATCTGTTCCGCCTCATCCCTCCACCAAGATTTAAACTAAATATTGACCAGCTTCTCATACAGTTTTAGCTAAATTTTCCCAATTAATTGGGATTAGCAAATTTTTATTAGCATATGAACCCAAAAAACCCTGCACATAAGGTGAATTTGGACCATAATTTGAGATAGAAGTTTTAAAGATTTTATAAAATTGAAATTCAATACGGTCATGGTTAACATTAACACCACCTTGAAGATATTGGGGATCCGGAGGGAAAGGTTGTCTAGTAACAGGAAACAGCAAGGCATCAGGGGAAGCAATGCTAGAAGGGAATACCAGAGTCTCATTCAAATATGCATCAACAGGAAATTTAAAACAATTATGGCGTGTCTTATACTGTAAATCAGCAGGGGAATTATCCTTGGGAGGAGGAACATTAACGGAGACAGGAAAGGCATTAACCTTACATTGAGCTTGAAATAAATTGTCCAACCTAGCAATTTTTTTCCCCAAATTATGGAGGAGTTTCCACTATTCTTACCTTCTTCAGGAGGTGACAAAAAGGGAGTTAGGAAAGGATATTCAGGAGGCGGTGGCACAGGCCACTCTTCAGCTTCCTCAGAAAATATCTCCTGAGAGGAATACTCTGGAGAATCTATAGGGATTGGAGAGGTAGACACATCAATTTTAAGAGGGCCAGCATCCTGCGGTAAATCTTCATCGCTCTGAAAAGGTCATATAGCCAAAGCAATTTGCTGATAAGCAGCCCATACATCAGCCGAAACAAGTTCTCCACACTGAGGAGCTCGTCTAAGAGCCTTCCCCACATCCTGCCAGACTTTAGGATTTAATTGGTTTTGTTTTGAAGGAGACAACCACTGACAATGCCGCTGTATCAAATGTAACAGCTGTCGTATGATATGCTCCTTAGTCCTCACCCCTGAACTATGAAGAAGAGATTTCAAAATCTCAGCATACTCATCAGTCTGAGACGGGGAATTACCCATGATCTCTGGTTTCCCCAAAGGCTTTGTGTACCAACTGCGCAGCACTTAAACACCCATTCAGTTAACTCACCTAGAGCGCCTGTTTGGGCCCCACATTGGGCGCCATATCTTGTTGTCAGGGTGCGGCACAAAAAAAGAGTCAGACAAGTTGATGCATATGAAGCAGAGGGCTGCAGCTCACTCAGGCAAAAACAGCCCCGAGATCACTCTGACCCTTACTTTTATTCAGCTTATAACAGTGCATAAATTCGCCCCCCCTCATCTTGCTTTCCCACCATGTTTCTCTTACTACAGCAAGAACACTGCCTTCTCTGGCAGTCTACCAAGGGGCATAAGTATAAACATTGTTTCTAGCCCTAAATGCCTTAGTCTATCTAATATCTCAGTTTGGTGCATGAGAGCGCTACCTGTTTGTGAGTTCCCAGACAATCTTTCTTGGGAATTTAGACAATAACATCTGTGTGGTGAGTTCATTTCGCTCTGCCTCCTCTGACTGGTATCTGCAGTATGCAGATGTCCTTGGAGATATTTGCAAATGTCCTTGGAGACATTTACTAATGTGTCTCTGCCAGCAAGCATGCTTTTTGAATGCCTAACCCTTTATGCTCTGACTCTCAGCATCTTCTCCAACATCCATCTGCATTCACCTGTGCCCTTGTACACATGGCAAGGATTCCCTCAGAATCCATCACTGCCACTTCCCCTAAGGTCTGCCTTAGGAGCCACTTGTACCACTTCCCCTGCACCTGTTCGGGCCTCCCCCATGAGATGCCTGAATGACCTACCCTGCTGCCTCCCCTGCAGCTGGTATGCCTCCCTGTGAAGCCACCTATGTAGCTTTTCCTGTACTCCTGCTTCTTCCCTGGTGGCCAGGAACGTCTCATTATGGGTCACCTATATTGCTTCTCCTCCCACTTCCCCTGTGCCCAGCAAGGCCTCTCTCACAGACCACCCATGCTGTTTCCCCTGTCACTTTTCTGGCACCTGCTATGACCTACCTCACTAGCTGTCTGTACCACTTCCCCTGCACCCCCATCACTTCCCTCTGTGTCCAGTAAGCCTACTTACCTTCTTGCCATTTCTGGAGAATGAGTGTGCCCTGCTGCTTCCTACTTCTCCATCTTGGATCCTCCTCAATATATTTTTGGGGTAAAAATTTTTATATCTGTATTGTTATGCATTGAAATTTCTTAATGTGTTAAGAAATGCTTTTTATGAATTATGAAATATTCTGAAGAATTATCTCCTCAAATATTGCTTTTGTCACATTTTTTCTTCCCTCTCTTTCTGAGACTTCCTAAAAGGAATTCCAAAGGAATTCTCAGGTTGCATCTCAGTTTCTTCTTCCTGGTTAGTGACAAATCATGGCTTATCTTTTTTTATTTCCATCTTCTCCATTATATTGACTCAGTAGTTATACAAGCTATTTTTCTGTAATACTTTTAAGCAGATTACATTATAAACTTTTTCTAGATTTTTTTATTTGCCTTCAGATGAAAGGTCTTAATGAATTAAACAATTTGTAATTAATAGAAATATAATTACTCACCTTGCCTTTTTATTTAAAAATTTGCCTTAAATTTTCCCCTATGAAGCATATAGAGCTGATCCCATTTATTTCACTAATATCACTATTCCATTAGAAATATGCATTATGCTTTACTTATTAAATTTTCTACTCATATACAGTTGGCTTATTTTTAAATATTTGTTTGGACAACAGTACAAATTGCAATAAGTATTAGATTATGTACTTTACATCTTCCACATATCTGTAAAAGATATCCCCAGAAATTATATTACTAGGTCAAAGAGGATTTTTAAAAATTCTCAATAGTAAAATTTTCACCCAAGGTGTTATATACATTGGTATCCCAATACTGTGTGAGAATGTGTTTTTACTATCCCCTACCCATTGGTAAATATTGATTTCTCAGTGTAGTTTAATTTGCATGTGATATTAAACATTCCATACATCTTAGAGTCATTTATATTTTCTTTTCTAAGAACTGTTACCTATTTTTTTCTATTGAAGTGTAGGATTTATTTTTTCCCCTATTTTTGTTTGGAACCCTTTATATATCAAGGTTCCCTGTGTCTGTGTAATATAATTCCCCATTATTATAATTTTTTTTACAATTATTTTTCCTTAAAATGATAAAAAAACATATAAATGTTTATAAATAGTCAAATTAATCAATATATCTTTTATAAGTTATGAACTTTTGTCACATTGTAAAGGAATTTTGTGCTTTAAGATTATATTTTTAATTTTCATATATATTTAATTCAAGAAGAAAAGCAAAATAATATGTATCATAGACTGAGAAAGTTGGCTCTCAGTTGATTTGAAGAGACAAGGGGAGATTCTAGGCAATGACTCTTTGGCTGTGTGTGCAAAAATTATCTGAAGTGCTTCATTTATAAAGTAGAGATCTATTGTAATCACAACACTGGGTATGGGGATCGGGTGGTAGAAACAATTAAAGTTAGACTTAATGTAACTTTTAGAAACACTTGAATAGGAATTGAAATTTGGAAAGTTTTGTGAATCCAATAGGGAATCATTGATTGTGAAATAAAAATACCCCATCTGTATTTTAAGAAATAACTTTGATGGCAATTTGCAAGATATATTTTAAGGTTGAAATGAACTAGAGTCACGTAAAATACTTAGAAAGATATTAAATGAGTCTAGGTAAAAATAATGGGAATGTGAAACTTAGCAATAAATGTGGACTAGAGTGAGCTCTTCTAAGTCCCCATTTTTCCTTACATTCCTTTGAACCTTTATATAATCCCCTTCATAGAGTGACTTGAAATAACATGAGTGTGTCAGTACAATAGCAATAGTTAAATTTTGTATGAATACAACGTTATGATTTTTAGCATTGATTTTCATCCTGTGTAAGTTCCTACTTATAGTTTACATATCAGAGCTGAGAAGGTTTCTATTTGATTTTTTATGTGTCATGTGGAGACATGCAATCATTTGTCTTCTTGGCTCTAAGCTAATAATTTTATCAGGTACAAATCACTTCCTTGACATCATTTAAATATATAATTTTGTTAATCTCAAGATAGAATAAATTGCTTAATATTTCCATATCCCAATGCATGTCACCTAACCTTAACATTTTTGTTACAATCAGAAAAATCCTAAATCGAAGAATGGCAGTTCTAAAAGATATTATAAATGGATATTAGGTGGGATGGATTCCTAATATCTATCATAACCAACATATACATGCTATAAAGGAGAAGAACAGATAAGTAAATTCTTGAAAGCATCACATAAGCCTGATTATTTCACTTGGTATTTCAAATTCCACTATCCACATTTTATATACTATATTATATTTTATATGTCATACTTTTTTCCACATTTCAGTGGATGCCCTAAGGCTGCGCTGTCTAACAAACAAGAAACTGTTCACATATGACAATTGGGCATTTGAAATTTACATCATCAAAAGTGAAATAGAGAAGTGGGTGTGGCTCAATCGATAGAGCTCCCATATACCATATGGGAGGCCTGGGGTTCGTTTCCCAGGGCCTCCTTGTGAGGGCAGGCTGGCCCACGTGGTGTGGTGGGCTGATGCAGCAAGACCTCACAGCAAGGGGGAGATAAACAGACACAGAAAAAACACAGCAAATAGACACAGCGAGCACAAGCGGCAAGGGGGGGATAAATAAATAAGTAAATCTTTAAAAAAAAAATTGAAACATATTTTAAATATAAAATACACAAAAGATTTTGAAGGCATCATGAAAAATGTTAACTAAAATATTAATTTATATCAGTTACATGTGTAAATAATATTTAAATAAAATAATATAAATATTATATTAATAATAAAATATGTACACTCAGGGAAGTGGATGTGGCTCAACCAATTGGGCACCTCCCTATCATATGGGAGGTCCTGGTTTTGTGTCCTGGGGCTTCCTAAAGAAGACATGCAGACTCCTGCACTTGCCACAATGAGAGCGAGGCACCACACCCTGCCCCAATGAATGCTAGATCCTGCTCCTTGCAGCAATGAACAAATGCCCAAAGAAGCAGATGTCAAAAGCCAGCAAACACTGCAGCCTTTGGGGAGCTGATGTGGGTCAGGCTGTTGGGCATTTGCTTCCCATGTGGGATATCCAGGGTTTGGTTCCCAGTGTCTCCTGGAGAATATGACCAGACAGACAAGAGAACCATCTATGGGGATAAATAAATAAATAAAGTAAGTTAAATAAGTTCTAAAAAATGTACACTCATACAGGTACTATATTTTACACAAAATATTTCAATAATTAATATGTAATTAATAGCAATGCTGATGATATTGATGATTATAATAATATTTAGGATAAAATAAATATATTCTTTAAATATCACTTTTCATTGTACTTTTTTAATATGAGTACTAAAATATTTAAAATTAAATATAGAGCTCAAATGATATAATACATTTTGGACAACACTGCTCTAGGATATTCTAATGAACAAGAAAAGGGGGATAAAATAAAGTTAGTAGAGATGACAATAACTATTTTTAATTGAAGAGAATACCACAAACACTTTTCATGGCACCCAACACTTCCTTATTCCACAGGCTGTAGATAATGAGATTGAACATGGAGATGAGGATGGTGTAGAAGACTGCCAAAATCTTATCTTCTGAAGGTGAGCAAAGCTTCCTAAGCCAAAGATAGGTGTAGGCAAAGGGAGCATAGTAAAAGGTCACTACATTTAAATGTGTTGAACAGGTGGTGAAAGCCTTTTTTCTTCCCTTTTTTGAGCGCATATGGTAGACAGCAAAAAGGATCTGGCCGTAGAAAGCAGTGATGCCAAGGAAAGGAAAGAGGAGAAAGAGGCTTGTATTTAAAAAAAAGCCATGTACTCATAGACCCAAGTGTTCATACATGAAAGAGGCAACATGGCTGGATCATCACAAAAGAAGAGATTAATGGCCCTGAATTGGCAGTAAGAGATGTGGAGGGCATAGGCTGTGTGTGCCAAGGAGTTGATGGACCCCAAGATCCAAGACCCTATGATCATTTGGACACACACGCTTTTACTCATATGGATGGGATAATGAAGGGGGTGACAAATGGCCACATAACAGTCATAGGCCATGGAGGCCAGCAGTAAACCTTCAGAACCTGCCATTGTCAAGAAAAAGAAGCTTTGCACGCTACATCCCAGGAAGGAGATGCTTTTCTGACCAGAAAGGAGGTTGAACGCCATGTTGGGGATGGTACTGGAGATGTACATCAGGTCCATGAGAGAGAGCTGGCTCAGTGGAAAGTACAAAGGTGTGTGGAGACGAGGATCCAAACGTATGAGGTGAATCATGGTTGAGTTTTCCACAGAGGAAGAAAGAATATGAGATGATCAGGGTCAAGAGAAGTAGGCCAGTTTAATTTTGGGGAAACAAACCCAATAAAATGAAGTCATTTGAAGTTTGATTCTATTTCTCCATGATAACTTACTGCTTTAACTTTCCTCAAAATGAAAACAAACAAACAAAATAAAGTAAAAACATGAAGCAAGTGTATTACAAAATAAGTGAATTACTAAAAGCTTTTTTGCAAACAATTGTGCTTCCTGCAACCCTTCAGCTTCTGTTGAATCAATTAAAATATCTGAATTGAATGTCTCCTTTCCCATTTTTCTCTGGTAAACTTATTAATAAATAGAAATATATGTCATTTTTAAAGTACAAGATTCAGCATTATACGTTGCAAAGATAAATAAGATGACTATAACATGTATCTCCCTAGAACATTGTCTGTTCAGATTTATCACTCAAAATTTATCAAAAAGTCATAAGAACTGGAAAATGCAGTAGTTACCTGTATTCCCCAACTGTCTATAATTCACAATGTTAACTAACATATGTCACACGGAAATTATCTGTATGCAATTCTAAGTCTTCAATAATTTACCCACTTCTAAAACTTAAATTTCTGATCTTCTATCTCAGCTGCCTGTACCTTACCTCTCATGTTCTTTATCATTTACTTTTCCTAAAAATGCATCCATCATTCAAAATTGCTGTCCTGGAATTTGCCCTTACAGATCCATTCTTTTTACATAATAGCATTTGAATATTCTCTCTTCCATGAGGTTTCTTTTTCTGAAGTCAAATCAAATGCCAAAGATGTACTGTGGTAATAATACGGGAGTATTAAGAAAATATATGAAATGTATGCTATGGAACATAGGGAGTGGCAATATTCTGATAGTATTATCTTTTACTCTGTAATAAATATTTCAGAATGGTATGGCGTGTTGCTTGAGGGTTACTGTATGGGAATTCTACACATGTGCATGACTGTTTGTAAGTTTACAACTTCCATAATAAAAATACTTTTAAAAATATAAAAAATCAAATGCACAGATTTTCCCTATTAATTATCTGATAATGGATATATAGCAGGAATAGAGATACAGTAAGTAATATACCGCACCTTTGAGATAACAAATTATGTGAAGTGTACTTCACATTATCTCATTTATTAAAATATCCCCCTTAATGTATATTTATGCATTCTGATATTAATTTATCAAATATTAAAAGTAGTTTCCAGAGATAGGAAGAATAACTTTCTCAAATACAGATAGTGATAAAATCAAACTTTGAAACTGTGTGGCTTCTTCAAATTTCTAGTTCTTCCAATACTCTGAGTTTCTTAGTTGTTTAAGAAATGACATATACTGCACAAAATAAATAATTCATATCACATTAAATTTGCCTGCATTACTTTTTTGTAATTTATCAAGGTTTAGTCCTTATTTTGGTCTAGGTTAAAGTATATTGAGATTAAAGGATATTTATTTTCTCCTCCTATAGTTTAGTATGAAAACAATAGATGTCAGCAGTGTCCAGCAGTTGCAGTGCTGTTGCAGTAGAAAGGCAAGTATATGGCAGGGATCTTGTGTATTTTCTTTGTGAATATCATTTGATTAACTGATAATGGGCTTCAACCCCAGATAAATTAAGTATCATATTCACTCTCAATTAGCACATTGGAATTCTCATAAGTTCACAATATCTGTTCTATATTTTAAGGTCACTCTTGGCTTTTCAAATTTGATATGGAGTTGCCTATTGCTGATACAGTAACACAAGTTTATTCATGAGAGAAACACTCCATCTCCAAATTAGCCATCTAAGTTTAAAGCTAACCCAAATTAACTCAATTCAATAACATTACTGTGACTCACTTGTCCAAAATGCTTGAGCTTATATTTGGATGAATAAGTAGATATATGACAATATATCTACTATATCTGTTTTCTGCTAATTGTCCATTGAATTATTTAAAATTTAGGCACCAAAGGGTCCTCACATAGCCACACAACTATACTATGAGAACATTTCATTAATCACCATTCCCTGCATCAAACCAAAACCTTCAGTCTGAAATGAGAAACTCTTCTATAAGCTAAAATTTAAGAGAAGGAAATTCCCACAGACCACTTCAGAGCATGCAGTCCTCAGTGTTCCTATTGCTAATCAGTCTCTTTAACATAAAACTTATGAACACATCAAGGAACCTGTTGTTTATGTGTTGGAAACTGAAAACATCTTCACCTTTCTCATGAAGTATTTTCCATTTATATGTGTCTTGATTAATCCCATCTTCATCTCCTATTAATTTATTCCAATGAAAGCAGAATAAGCCATCTTATGCCTCATCTATCAAAACTGCCGCAGCTTCTACTGTTAGAAGAGAGAAGGATTAATCACTATCTTTTACAGGTAGAACTTTACATTGTCAAACCTTAGATATTTCTTTTTAATCTATAATTGCTTCCTATAGTTCAAGTCCATAGGGGCCAAAACACAGGTCATTTCACTTACTTTATCTTATGTATAGATTAACTCAATTCTGTATTTAAATACAGCAAATCAATTAACCTGGGGAATTCTGGTGCATTTGTCTGTGTTTCTCAGAATTAGGCCAAAGAGGATGGGACTGATTATTCCAAAATATATTTTGAAAGATATAGAAGATGGTAAATAATATTTATTAAATCTCCTCATTTTGTAATTGAGAGAATTGAGGAAATAGATGATGGAACAACTCACAATTAGACAGCTAAATAATAGCAGAATTCAAATCAGGGACAGGTTCCTGTTTACAGTCTAATGAGCTTCTATAGGGAATTATTAGTAAGTATGACCAAATGATGCTTTGAAAAAGGCATTTTATTCTTCTGTTTATGTAGGAAGAAACAAATTGATTTAGGAACATATTAATTCAGCCAATGGCTGTGCTGAAGCAGCAAGTTTAATTTTACAGGCAGTGAAATAAACTGAACATGAGACTCAGGAGAGTATAGGTGCCAGATCCACCACTTATTAAGAGGTTGACATGGGTAAATCACTTAAGATTCTAGCTTGTTTCCAAATCTATAAAGCTGGGCCTTTGTAAGGGACTCTCTAAGAATTAAATAAAATAGTATATGTCACATGTTCACATAGTACATGCTGCAGGGAAGTGGCTCAGTAAATCTTATTATTTCTTATTATTGCATTCAAAACAAAGATATGCAAGCCCAAGGAAGTGTACTGTGGTAGATTGAATTGTGCACCCAGTTTGGACTTGTTTGGGGTCTTGGCCTGCATTGTAGTGGGTGTAGACCCATTGTAAACACATTCTCTTTAATATGTCATTTCAGTTGACATGTGGCCTAACTGAATCAGTTTGGGTTTTACTTTGGATTAGTGGAGTCCTTTATAAACAGAAAGAAGGCCTGACAGATAATCCACAGGAAATATCCAGAAGCTGGAAGTCAACAGAAACTGGAAATGAAAGAAGATGCTGCCATTTGCATTGCCAAGTGACACAAAAGCCAAGGAACCCCAGAAATTGCCAGCAAGAGAGAAGATATGAATCCCAGGAGGAAGCACAACTTCTAGCTTCTAGTCTTTGAAAAATTCCTGTTGTTAAGCCAGTTCATTTTATTGTAATTGTTTTAGCAGCCAGGAAAGTAAAACAGGAACATTTAAACTAATTTAGACTTTTAGTTTTGAAGTTTTGTTTTTATTTAAAATAAGATCACATATTCTAGGGAAAGATGATTGAATATCATTTATCAATATTTTATTGAATAAATATTTTTGCCTTCTCTCTCTCTTTGTATATAAATATTTAAATAAACACACATATATATGTATGCACATATATTTATATATAATGCAAATATTATGAAATAAAAAATGAACATATAAGATCAATTGCCTTTAATTTTGAGAGGTATGTTATGAGCAGATACAGACACAGAGGTGTTTTTTTGTTTGTTTCTTTTTTTATTGCTGTTGTTGCTCTCTTTTTAATATCTTCCAGGAAGTCCTCCCTACAATGTGGTGTTCTTTGCCTGGCAGAAATGCAACCCAGTTAAATACCATACTCAGTCTGTTAACATGCTCAAAAACGGTAAGAAACAAAAAACCTTTGCTAGAAAAAGTCCAATCCTTGCTGGATGTTTCCACTTTAAACATGTGAACATATTATAAACAAACAGCAAGAAGTACCCTCCGAAATATCATTATATATCTCTAGACTCTGTAGTCTCTCTCTCTTTACAAATTAGTAACCCATGCCTCCTCTTCTCTACCCAAAACTCCAACACATTTCCACTCTTCTTCCACTCAGCAGGAAAAACATTATCAATTGATTGACAAAATGCAATCAATCAGAACTCTAATTCTCTTGGCACCAAATAGGTCAGCCCACATCCACGGTCTTGCTTACTGTGACAGCACATGACATAACCCTGCTCATGCCTAAACCTACCCCTCAACATATGTATGGGGCTCAATGCCTCTCACCATCTCCCTTTCTGCTGGATTATCGTCACCAGCACAAAACATATATTCTTTAGAGGAATAAATATAGCAATTTATACTCAGGATCATGCTCTTCAAACTAATACATAAACTGGAGGATCTGACCAGAGATTGAGCATCTCTTTGAAACCTTAGGCATGGAAGCTTCTCATTATTAAGGAGGAAGTGTTGGTAGATAATATAGACGAGGGATTTTCTGTGCTCTTACCACTGAGAGAAGCCTGACTTTACTCATGGTGGCCCTAAAAGACAGTGGTGAAGGGAAATACTCCAGTGAAAGGAAATATTGTCCACTGAAGGAAGGGAAATGCTGAGTTATGACTCTAAACCATTCATAGAAGGAAGAATGGATAAACTGCTGATCAGGGATTTGGGAAGAATGAGATAATAATGGCCAATTTTGGAATGGGCAACAGATTGTAAATTGCTCTAATGGCTTGCTTCAGAGTGGCATTACTTCAGAGAAAGACTCCAATGATCTGGTGGAGACATTGACTCTTCCTTAGTTATATAAGTATCATTCACTTTGGTGCTTACTTCATAAACTCTTTTGCAAAGTATCTGTGGTAACATGGATAGAGACATGCACAGAATCAGTAACTGGAGCTGGGCCTCAATTTCTACTTGTTAAAGCCCAATTGGCCAGTAGGATAAGCAGAAGGTAACCCACTCATGCTAAAGACATGGATAGCTCACTGAGGGAATGAACCAGTGAACTGGATATAAGCTCATTATATTGTATTTTTCTATCCTACAAGGGGCGCCAATTTAATCTCCAACAGATGGACATATGATTTAGGTATGAACATCCAATCCCTATTACTGAAAGATTCCATATATTTTTCTTCCTTCATTCATTAAAATTTACTTATAACCCCCAAATCATGATTTCAGTGATTTCACAATCATTTGTACAAATGTTTATATTGGCAAAAATTTTGCCTCTCTCAATAGGCTATTTCCAGCTGAGGGAAAAGAAGCTACATCCCGCTTTCTTGGATCAGCTTTTATACTGTATGCTAATTTCCTTTTTGCAGTTTATTTTGTGCCATGTTTTCACATTTTTGTGCTTTGTGTTGGTGATTTCTCTGTTTAAAATTATCTTCAAGCACAGTGCTGAAGTTATGTCTAGTGCAGTTAAACAAAAGAAGGCTGTATTGTGCCTTATGGAGAAAATGCATGTACTCATTTAGGCATGAGTTATAGTGCTATTGACTGTGAGTTCAATGTTAATGAACCAATAATATATATTTAAGAAGATTTTTTAAAACAGGAATAGTACTTGTTAACTCAGTGTTTTCTGATTCTAAAGAATATTACTATCATGAATAACTGAATTTGCCTGTTTTTGCCTTTCCAGGTAATATCACATTCCACTATTCTACCATTCATGGATTTACATAATGCCTTACACATGGGATTTTATACCGAATAACCTCTGGCCAGCAGACAGATTTTTATCACAAAGAAAATAGGAAAAGGACTCATTAAAATGGAATCCACCAGTCTTGTAACATGCACTATTACCCAGACATTTCTGTCTTGACACCATTGAAGAAATGAATTCTGAAGGCTGTTAAGGTGACAGCTGGAAAAAACACCCTGCAAGATGTTTTATTCATTTGCACTTTATGAATTTTACCATTGGCCACTATGTCTCTTTCAGGCTCAAGTACATTACCAAAGAGTGGATATGAGAGTGGCCATTTTCATTACTAAGCATAATAGCTCACTTAAATATATTTTGTTTTCTGTCCATGTAACCTTGACTTGGTGAGCCTATCAACTCTAATATTCAAGGGAGAAATACATACAACATATTATACAGAAACAGTTGCAATCAATTTAAATCTGAAACTGTACCTAATCGACCTTCTTGAGCTCCTAAACCAACAGGTTTAAAATATTAGCTTTACTGGTCAGGATAATTAATTTAAATTGTCATAGGAAAATTTGTTTGCTGTCAGCCCAGTGGCAAGGAGTACTATGCTTGGAACCTAGGTAATTCACTGGACAGTAACTGGTGCTGGAAAATGAAAATCACCTTTCAATAAAGACAGATTGCACAAAATGAAATTTTGGGCTACCCTATCAGATAACGAACCTTATCCAGCCAAAATGCTGGGTTGAGGATGGTGAAGGGAACTTAGAATATGTGTTGATAGAAGCCTGTCTTAATGATTCTTTCTGAATTTAATTGCAGAAGTACTGTTTGTAACATCTATATAAAACATTGTTTTTCTCTTCTCCCCTCAGCATGAAGAACAGTGAAGGTGGGTATTGATTTTATGCTTTATTTGGCAATATTGCCAAATTGATATCAATCTGTGTTACCAAATTCACCCCTTCAAATGTCTGGGTGGACTATACAGAGATATGTTCTGTTTACCTTTCCAGATCCTCTTTCCACCATCACCCACACTGCTCTATGACCCAGAATGGACAGCACAGTGATTTTCCCAGTTGTTTCATTTACAGGTAGGGTTAGCCCTTTGGGAGCCCTGCAGACAGTTGAGGAAGGGAGACTGCTGAAGAGTGAGAATTAATTTCCACAACTCTCTTCCATCAGGTTGTCCCAGGATGGCTGCATTCTTAATGAAAGGTCATACCTCATTTGTCAGGAGGTCCCCTCTATTTTAAACTCACCTTGAGTCCTCCAAAAGCTACTATGTCCTAGCATGTTAAAGTCATAGAGCAATAAATGTGCCCCTGATACTAGGCTCAGAATCTGCAAAATACTTTATGACTTTGCTCTCACAACATTGTTATAATTCCTTACTATTTGCCCAATTTATTATGTGCCTTCAAATTTACCCAATTTGTATGAGACTCTGTCTCATACAGGAACTGAGGAACAGAGACATTTACCAATTTTTCAGGGACCCCAGCTAGAAATGATAGAGTCAGTATTTGAATCAGTCCATTCTAAATAATTAAACTACAGCTGCCTCTCCATGAGATGTCAATAAGATGCAACAGAAAGTCTTTTGAATGGCTTTAAATAAAATAAAGTCATCTGATTGAAATTGAAGCCCCCTCTCTTAATATGCTCCACGTCTTCCACACAATGTCTTAGTGGGGAATATGGTCATTATATATGGAAATACAGCTGATATATAAATATAATAAGGGAAAGCCAAGAGTATCACTGAGAATTCAATATTGACATCTGTGAGGTTATAAAACCAATGGGAATATATTGGATAATAAAAGAAATCCTTTTCAAATACCATCAATTATAATTTTGCTGTGGGAAATAGGAGTAAGGCTAATAGAAAATAATGAATTGACATATATTGCCTCTCCAACTCGGCCTACTATTTCAAATTATCTTAAAATCTGTATAATCCATTTGGAGTGGATGCATAGAACAGAAGTGGGGAGTAAAGATGTGAGGATCTACGTGCAAAAATATCCTCTAGGCCAAAACTTTTGAGCTATAGTTATTTTGATAAAGAATTGACCAGAATTTTTTTTTGCCCAATAAATGGATGGTTTCATTAAAGAACCACAAGCTTTGGTGTCAACAGCCTGTGAGAATTCCACCTGAAGGCAATTGCTTGAATCCTGAACTTGAATCTGTGTGACTTGTGTCAAAAACTACTGAAGCTTCCCATTCTTCTCTGAATGGTATATTCGAGAATAATGAACAAGAAAGAAATTCACAGATGATGGATAATGGAAAAGAAGACTCAAAAAAAAAGAAAAAAAGAATTATACCTATTTCATGAGCTAAACAAAGAAGTAAACATACCACCAAGGTGAAGAATCAAGGTTCTAACTTCTCTTCCAGTATGATATAATTACTATGAAAAAGTGGCTGCTCCACAATTCCTATTCTACCCATTTCTGAATGTGAATTTATCATGAATTTTTGTGTTTTAGCCTCATCATTTTACATTTGGGTGTTAAAGTATACAACATTTTTTTTGTTTAAAAGTTTTCAGAGTCTGAGGAACTAAAAGGAAATGTCTTGGACTGTGCATCATCAAGATACTTGTATTTTGAGCTTAATAGAGGAACTGATTGAACTTTAGTTTTTATTTATCTGATGGGAGGGAATGAGTGTATTCTGTGAAAAGGAGGAAAGCTAGATGAGGATATTGAATAGGCAAAAAGGTGTGCTTCATCATTAGAGAATGAGAGCTCACCATTCCTTTCAAGGACTCCCTTCAAGTGCTCACTTCATAATAAAACTGTCATGTCTCAATGTGTGTTGGCAAAATAAAGTGTGGAAGAGGCTTTTAGTTTCCTACCTAATGTCTGTGCTCCACTTTTGGGACAACCAGCACTCCTGAGTTTTGTGTGTTGGAATGTAACCAATTAAAAACATTTCCTTCCCAGCTTTTTCTGAAATTTGAAAGTTCTCACTGAGATGGACCTTCTTTCAAGGAGCATGATTATCCTGTACTTACCCTGGGAAAATGAAAATTTGACATTTGAAGAAGCACATTCATTATCAGGACCATAAAACAAAGGCCATCAGAATTATAGTGATCTGCAGCTGGATATCCCTGAGCTGTGGGATCAAAGAAAAAACTGCCAACTTCATAATAAAAAGTTACTAGAGAATATAAATTCTTTTAAATGTTTGTGTCACTGCATAGATTTCAGTTGCATGTGGCCAAGTGATGTATCTGACAAAAAAAATTTCTGTTGATTTGTTTTTTTTAGAAATAAATAAAATCTAGTAGGTCAAACTAGAGATCGCCTATGCTAAGCCCCATGCCAGCAAAGCCTAAAATCTAAGTTTTCTATTCCCTGGACAAGTATTGCATGCCCAGGAAATAGAATTTAAATGAGCCAGTCAAGCTATCACCAACTCCCAATTCTGACACAACCTTACCTCATTATTTCTAAGCAACCATTTGCATTAACCAAATTAGGAAATATATTCTGCATTAATCAATAAAGATGTCATCCCAAAATACTCCCTTGTTCTGTCTACAAAAGCTCACTGCTCTCTTTGTTCATGGGAATTCTTCTCTACCTTGTGATGATTGGAACTATCCAATTCATTAACTGAATTCTGATTTAATAAAAATCTAAGAGATCTAACCAAATTTTGATCAAGGTTTTGTTTAGCAGAAACCATTTACCAAATACTGATTGAACTGATATAAATACCTTTAGGTATTTCACATAACCTATTGCATTGTAGCTCTAGATAATTAATAAACAATGAATGAAATAGGCAGTGGAACAGATGCTAAATATAATAAAGGAATCCTAGGAAATTTTTTTTATTATTACAGAATTTGTAAGTTTACATAACAATCATTCATAAAATACAGGATTCCATATATTACCTGAACATCAATATTTGGCTTTAGAATATTTGTTACAATTTATAATATAACATTACTATAATAAAACTATTATTTAAGTTCATGTTTTAACTTAGGGTTCACTGTGTAATGATGTTCCATGGATTTTTAAAAATACAGTATTCTCTTTCCATTTGTACAATCTAACATTTACCCTTTTAATCATATTCAGATATATTTTTAGTGCTGTTAATTGTGTTCACAATATTATGCTAACACCACACTGTCAATTACCACAATATTTCCATCATTCCAAATAATAACCATGTACATTTTAAGTCTTCATTTCCTATTCTTTATCCTCTGATAACCTATATTTTAGACACTGGCTCCCTAAGTTTGTTTATTCTAATTGTTTCAAATCAGTGAAGTGATACTATATTTGTCCTTTAATGTCTGACTTAATTCACCCACAATGACATCTTCAAAGTTCACCCATGTTGTCACATTTATCAGGACTTCATTTTACTTTACTGCTGATTGTATGTATATAACACATTTTGTTAATCTATTCATTGGTTGATGAACACTTGAGTTGCTTTCATCTTTGGTAATTGTGAATAATGTACATCAGTGTACAAATATATTTGAGTTCCTGCTTTCAGTTCCTTAGGGTTTATACACAGTAGTGAGAGTGCCTAGTCAAATGGTATTTCTGTACGTAGTTTTCTTAGGAACTGCCAAACTGTCTTCCACAGTGGCTGCACCATTTTACATTGTACCCAGCAAGGAATGAGTGTTCCTAGTTCTCCAATAATCCTTGCCAATACTTATTTTCCAGTTTAATAGCAGCCATTTTAATGAGTGTGAAATGGTATCTTATTGTGGTTTTGATTTGCATTACCATGATAGCTAATATTGTTAAGCATTTCTTCATGGGCATTCTGGCCATTTGTATATATTTCTTATATAGATATCTTCTCAAGTCTTTTGACTATATTTAACTGGGTTGTTTGTCTTTCTGTTAAGTTGAAACTTTTCTTCATATATTCTGGATATTAAATCTTTGTTGGATATGTAGTATCCAAATATTTTCTCCAATTGTTTAGATTTTAAACTGTCATTTTAATTTCATAGTGAATGCATAAATGTTTATACTTTGGTAAGGTCCCATTCATCTATTTTTTTTTCTTTTGTTGCTTATGGTTTGGGCATAAGCAAAAAAAAATCATTGCCATCACAAGGTCTTGAAGATGCTTCCTTATATTTTATTCTAGGAGTTTTAGTTCTAGTTCTTATATTTAGATTTTTATCTATTCATTTTTCTTTATTTTTAAAGAAGTTTTAGAATACAGAAAAAATATAGTGGATTCCCATGTACCCACACCTTCCCCCTCCCACATTTTTCCCTATGAATAACATCTTCCATTAGTGTGGTACATTTGTTACAATTGATGAACACATATTGAAGCATTGCTACTAACCACAGTTTGTAGTTTACATTATGGTTTACATTTTGCATGGCACAATTTTATAAGGTTTGACAAAATGTATAATGGCCTGTATCCATCATTGTAATGTGATGCAGACCAATCCCAATGTCTGAAAAATTCCCCAGGTTACACTCATTCTTCCCTCTGCCTGCTCAGAACCTCTGGTGACCACTGTCTTTATGTCAGTGTTACAAGTTCTTCCATTACCAGAATAATAATATGTGTACTTTGTTCCACACTTAAATTCCCCCCATCTGTGTGTTCATTCTTCAATCTTGAGAATTTGGGGATGGTGATGTCTGCTCTGCTCCTGATTGAGAGAAGGCTTAGATTCCATGGAGCAGATGAATGTAACTGTCTTGCCTACAGTTAGAGATAAAATTTGTTTTTTGTGATGGACTTTGTCTATCATCATCCTTTTGTTAGTTGTCTTGGGCAAGTCTGATGAATTGGAGAGTAGGTGTAGGATGCAACTCTGCTGAGATTCAGGGGTAATCCAGCATATGAACAAGCTGAAGATTTAAGTCTCTTGGACATATATTTATTGGTTATAGTGTTAAATTTAGATTCAAATACAAGCAGTAGAAGACTATATGTAGGAAAATTATAAATGTGTGTTACTCTTTTATATTGGGAAGATAGGTTAACATGTATTCCAAGTTAAGGCCCACTGACAAGGTGCCAAATTCCTGAGCTTGTCTGTGATGCTTATAGTGTACAGATATCTCTAGAGCCCTCAGGAGTAGCCCTGCTTGAGGTACTGTTTACTATGTTAGTCAGTGAGTTTCTTCTGAGAGGAGCATAAGTGTAACCTCTGGAATGACCTCCCAACTCACTTTGAAATCTCTTAGCTATAAAAACTTAGCTATAAAAATTTTGGCTAATGAAGTTCCAGTTTTCTCAGCATCCTTTATTGAAGAGAATTTTTCTCAGTAGTTTGGTTTTTGTCACCATGTCAAAAATCAGTTGGCCATAAAAGTGAGGATTCATTTCTATGCTCTCAATTAAATTCCATTGGTCTATCTGTCTGTCCTTGTGCCAGGACTATGCCATCTCAATACTGTAGCTTGGCGATAAGTTCTAAGATTGAGAAGTCCTAGTCTTTCATTCTTTTTCAAGATTGCTTTAGCTATTTGGGGTCCCTTACCCTTCCATATAAAATTGATGATTGGCTTTTACATTTCTGCAAAGAAGAATTTTGGAGTTTTGATTAAGATTACATTGAATATATAAATTGTTTCAGGCAGTATTGCCTTCTTAAGAATATTTATTCTTCCAATAAAAATGGAATGTCCTTCCATTTTTTAGGTTTTCTTTGATTTCTCTTAGAAATGTTATGTAGGTTTCTGTGTACAAGTCCTTTACATCCTTGGGTATATTTATGCATATATATTTGTTTCTTTTGATTGCTATTGTAAATGGAATTATTTTCTTCATTTATTCTTCATATTGTTCATTGCTTATGTATTTATGTGGAATTATTTCTTTCATTTCTTCTTCATATTTTTCATTGATTGAGTATAGAAATACTACTGATTTTGGATGTTGTCTTGAACCTGATATGGTAGTTTCAGAATTTTGTGAGCCCCAGGAAAAATCATGTCCTTAGAGAAAATACATTCATCTTGGTGTGAACCTATCCTGGTGGAAACTTTGATCAGATTATTTCTAAGTTCCTTTTATTAGATTACTCCAGTAGGGCGTGATCCAGGGTGGGTCTTAATGCTCTTACAGGAGTACTTTAAAAACAGGATGAATATGGAGAGATGAAGACTTAGAGACAGAAAGAAACCCCTAGAAGCTGAGAGAGAAAGTCCAGGAAGCCAGATGCTGAAATCAATGGAAGCCAGGAGAGAAAAAGCCACAGAAGAAGAGAGAAAGTTGGAGGGAGCCAGAAGCTGAAAGCAATGAGAACAGGAGGAGAATGGAGAGACAGCAGACACCACCATTGTACCGTCATGTGGCAGGAATACAGAATCACTGGAAGCCATGTCCTTAGAGAGAGAGCTTGGCCTGATATCTTGATTTGAACATGTTTCTCAGCCTCAGAAGTGTAAGCTTATAATTTAGTAAATTTCCATTGTAAAAGGGGAACCCAGTTTTCATGTATTGCCTGGGCAGCCTTGTACAACCTTAAATAATTGACCATCTGCATAGTTCACTTATTAGTTCTAGGAGCTTGGTTGTGAATATTCTGTGTATGGTACCATACCATCTGAAAATAGGTAAAGTTTTACTTCTTCCTTACTAAATTCAACATCTTTCATTTCTTTTTCCTATCTAGTTGCACTGGCAACAACTTCCAGTACAATGCTGAATAACAGTGGTGAAAGGGGGCATCATTGTTTGCTCCTGATATGTCCTTTATCATGTTGAGGTAGTTTCCTTCTATTCCTAGTGTTCTAAAAGTTTTTATCTTGATGGGGTGCTGTATTTTGTCAAATGCATTTTCTGCATCAATTGAGATGATCCTGTATTTTTTCCTTTATTCTGCTAATGAGGTGTATTGCATTAATGAATTGCCTTATGTTAAACCACCCTTGTATATCATGGGTAAATCATAATTTATAATGGTGTATCATTGTTTTAAAATATTCATTTCAGTTTGATAGTCATTTTGAGGAATTTTGCATCTATACTCATAAGAGATATTGGTCTGTAGTTTTCTTTTCTTGTGGTTACTTTATCTGGTTTTGAAATGACAGTGAACTTGCCCTCATAGAAAGAATTGGGTAGTGTTACCTCCTTGTTTTACTTTGCTAAAAGCTGCTAGGAACAATATACCAGAAATGGGTTGGCTTTTATAATGTGAATTAATTTGCTTAAAAGCTTATGGTTCTGAGGCTTGAAAGTGTACAAATCAAGGTATTGTCAGAGATGTTGTCTCACCCAAGGATCACTGGTGGTGATGCTTGACTCCTGCCATGTGGCAAGACACATGGTGACTCTGCCAGTCTGGTCCTCTCCCTTCCTCCCTGAGCTCAACTGTGGGCAACTAGGCACATAACTCATCTTTCTCCTTGCCTCCAGGTCACCTCTCTTTGAGATTCTTGAGGGCATCTTTCTCAGCCTCTGTGCACTGCTGTTTCCAGCTTCCATCTTGTAGAGTCTCTCTTCTAGCCTGTCAGGTTTTCTCTGTCTCTGTCACTTTCTTCCTGTGTATCCGTGGCTTTTACATCTTATGTCTATAAAGGGCTCCAGCAAACGGACAAAGACCCACCCTTGCCATGTCTCACTAAAGTAATCCAATCAAAGGCCCTCAAATGAATCTAATTCAATCAAAGTGTCTCACACCCATAGAAATGGATTTTATTTAAGAACCTGATCTTTTCTGGGATTCCTAAAATATCTTCAAACTGTCTCACCTTTATTCAAAATTTTTGAAGTGTTTTGGCAAAGTTGGATTTAAGTTTTCTTGGAATGCTTGGGAGAATTTTATTGTGAAGCTATCTGGTCCTAGGCTTTCCTTCATTGGAAGATTTTTTTTTTTACTTTTATTTCTGATTCCATGTGTCTACCAGTGTTTTGGTCTGCTAGACTGTGAAATGCAATACACCAAAAAGGGTTTTACTATTACAATGGGGATTATTACCATACAAAATTAGAGTACTGAGGCCACTAAAATGTGCAAATTAAGGCATCATCAGGTGGTGTTTTCTGTTTGAAGACTAGTTGCCAGAAATCTTGGACTCTTCTGTTACATGATAAGGCACATGGCAGCATCTGCTGTTCTCTTCCTTAACTTCAGTGTTTCATTGCTTGCAGCTCCTGGTTTCAGTGGCTTTCTTTCAGCTTCTTTGGCTTGCTCCTGTCCTTCTCTTCATATTGAACCTGTTTACAAAGGTCTCCACTAAGAGGATAAAGACCCAGACTGGGCCATGCCTTAATTGAAGTAACCTAATCAAAAGGCCCTTAACTCTACTAACTAATAAAAAGGTCCCATGCACACTAGGTTCCCATGCTCAAGAATGAATCAGCTTTAACAACATGATATTCTGAGTTACATACAGGCTGAAACTACCACAACTTATCTCACTTATTGGCATACAGTTGTTCATACCTTCCTCTTATGGTCTTTTTATTGGATTTTTTATTGGTTTAATTTGAAATGCCCCCCTTTTCATTTTTAATTTTCTTTATTTGTATCTTCTTTTTTTTTTTCTTTGTCAGCCTAACTAAATATTTCACAATATTATTGATCTTTTCAAAGAAAATCTCTTGTTTTCTATATCTCTGTATTGTCTTTTTGTGTTTGTTTTCTATTTCATTTAGCTCTGCTCTAATCTTGGTCATTTTTTTTCATTCTGCTTGTTTGGGGTTTAGTTAAATCTTCTTTTTCTGGTTCTTTGAGATTTTTTAAAATATATTTTTTATTTTTTCTATAAGATAATTAGATTACATGAAATGTTAAGGAATTCCCATATGCCCCACTCCCCACTCCTCCCACTTTTCCCCACATTAATGACTTCTTTTATTAATGTGGTATATTCATGTCAATTGATGAACACATTTTGGAACAAGGACATTAAGGAGAGATTACAGTTTGCATTGTAGTCCACACTCTCTCCCACTCAAGTCGGTTATGGCAGGACATACAGTGGCTTGTATATGTTGTTGCAATGTCATAAGGACAACTCCAAGTCCCCAAAGTGCCCTCATATTACACCTCTTTTTCCTTCTCCCTAACCTCAGTACTTTCAGTGGCCAATGTCTCCATAACAATGATATAATTTCTTCCATTGCAGGAATCAAAATAAGTCTATAGAAGAATAGCAGTAAGCCACTATAATTCACATTTCATTCCCCAGTTCTGAGGGAGCTTTGATCCCATATGGCTGATGGATGAGACTTTCTTGCTTGGAGTTGTAAGCTCTTTCGTTTCCTTGGTATGATGGTTCTCCATCCTCACCTCCTTGTTAGTTGTCCTGGGTGAGTCCAATGAACTAGAGAGTAGGTGTTGCAACTTTGCTGAGGTTAAGGGCCCAGCTGGCACATGGAGATCCCAAAGAATCAAGTCTCTTGAACATACACCTACCAACCCAAGCACCAAGTATCAGTTCAAATAGAAGGGAAAGAAGAGGCATGTGTAGGGATAACACAACTGAGTCTAACTCTGTCACTCTCAGGAGGACAAACACCACACTAGGGCATCCAAGAGACTTGAGTCTTTGTGCTGTCCATGTACTCGCTAGGCCTGGAACCTCAGAGGAGTTGCAGCACCTACACTACGGCTCTGTGGACTCACCCAGGACAACAAACAAGGAGATGATGTTGGACAATGATCATCCCAAGGAACAGAGAGTGTCTGCAACTACAAGCAAGATTGTCATATACATCTTCCCCATGGGATATAAGACCCTCTCAATTAGAAGTGAAGTGGACATCACCATCCCAGAATCCTTGGGTTTGGGGAAAGAATTACGGACTAGAGTGGGCCTACTAGTATTCTACTATAGACATATTGTGATTATAGCAATGGAAAAATTACAACATTGATGTGGAGCCAATGGGCACTGGAGGCTCTGGGGACAAGGAGAGGGAAAAACAGTTGTAATACAGAGCTTTTTCAGCACTTGGGATTTGTCCCAAATGACATTGAATTGATTGATATATGCTGTATTGATCAGCCAGAGGCATGCTGATGCAAAATACCAGAAATTGTTTGATTTTTATAAAGGGTATTTATTTGGAGTATAAGTCAGCGGTTACCAGGCCATAAAGCACAAGTTTCTTCCCTCACCAAAGTCCATTGCCATGTGCTGGAGCAAGAAAGCTGCCAGGTTTGTCATGGTTCAGGCTTCTTGGGTTCCTCTCTTCCCAGGGTTCTGTTTCTTTCTGGGCCCAGCAGCTCTGTTTCCTCCACAAGTTGAGCTCTAGACTATGAGGCTTTGCCTCTCTCCACAAGGCCAGCTGTAGACTCTCAGGTAAACAGTTCATCTCTTTTCCCGGCGCCTTCTCTCTTTCCTCACGACCAAGCTCTATTACTTCCTAGGGCTCCAGCTCAAGACTCCTACATCATAACTTTACTTCAAAACCCTTGCAATGTCTTTTTATCTTTGGGACCCCCCCACCAAGGGGTGGGGATCAATGCCTTACTGATGTGGCCCAGTCGACACCCTAATCATAACTTAATCATGCCCAGATGAACAGAGCAGTTTACAAACATAATCCAATAACTATTTTTGGAATTTATAACTATATCAAACTGCCAAACTACTACATATGCCATTTTATATCATCTCATATCATGCAGAACTGTGTAGGAGAGAGTGTAGACTACAATGTGAACTATGGTCCATACTTAATAACAAAGGCCCAGGATGCATTTATCAATTGCAAAGAATGTGCCAAACTATTGAAAGATGTTTATTTGGGAAGGTGTGGAAGGTGTGGGAATGGGATATATGGGAATCCCTATATTTTTTGTGTAATATTTATGTAAGCTAAGTATCTTTTTATAAATTAAAAAAAATTAATAAAAAATATAATGAAAAATATTTAATTTTTTTGATATTTTGCATTCCATCACTGTAATATCTGTTGTCTTGTATGTACAGTGACATTGTCTTCCATTTCTTCCCCAGTGTATTAATTTTGTTTTTGTCTTCAAAGAAGTTTTATGTAACATTAAATTCAAATACAGAATATAGGGGACTCCCATATACACAACATCCTCCCTCTTTTCCCCCTTCATGTCTTAATAATCTTTTTATGTGTGGATGGTACATTTGTTACAACTGATGAATAAAAATTGAAACATAGCTACTAACCATGGTCAATGGTTTACATTATGGTTTACATTTTAAACCATACACATTTATAAATTTTTGTAAAATTTAACATGGCCTGTATCCAACAATGCAAGATCATGCAGAACACTTCCATTGCCCCCTAAGTACCCCCCTTTCCAGCTATTCTATTTCTCCCTCCTTGACCCCTTGGGGCCCACAGTGACAGCAGGTTTCACTCCTTGAAGGACAAGATTCATAGTTATTTGCCTCAACACTGAGGGCTTGACACATTGGTCTGTTCTCCCCTATTAGAAACTATCCATGCTCTTGAGAGACACCCACCCTTCTGTTTGAGAAGCTATCAGGCCTCCCCAGGATGGAAATCCAACTCCTTCCTGCCCATTGTGAGGGTCTGCACCCACTGATACAGCACATTATGACCAAATGGTCACATGTGCAGAAGACTGCCCCTGGTGCACCCTGTCTAAAATGTGCCCCCATCCAACACCTTAAACCAGTAACTCTTCCTTGTCATATTGCCAAAAGAGCTTTCCCAACATTGTAGTTTCAACCACATACTTACCAATACCCAATTTTCATCTCCTTCCTCCCCCAGGCCTCCCACCTGTTTCATGACCCATTCAAACCACCTTTCCCCCCTTCACCCTTGTCAAACTTGTACCACCCAACCCAATAGTACCACAAAACCTGTCATATCCATTCATTGCACAACTTCTCACTTCCAATTTATCATATATTTCACATGTATAGGCATTGGCTCACAATATTTTTTCTCCTTTTCTACTTCCTGTAAACCAATCTTCCAGACCTCACATTCTGAATGTGCTCAATTTGCTTAATTTATGTCAGAGAGGTCATGTAATATTTTTCCTTCAATATCTGGCTTGCCGCACAAAATATAAGGTCCTCAAGATTCATTCACGTTATCCATCTTGTTAGTACTTTATTATTTCTACAGCTGAGAAATATTCCTTTGTTTGTATATACCAGATTTTGATTATCCATTCATCTGTTGACGGACATTTATGTTGATTTCAACTTCTAGGAAAACAGTGAATAATACCGCTATGAACATTAGTGTGCACATATCTGTTCATATCCTTGCATTCAGTTCTTCTGGGTATATACCCAACAGCTGAATTGCTGGATCATATGGGAGAACTATAGTTAGTTTTTGGGGATCTGCCAAAGTGTCCTCCACAATGGCTGGGACATTCTACATTACTGCCAGGAGTGGATGAGGGTTTCCATTCCTCCACATCCTATACAGTACTTGTAGTGCTTTGTTTTTTTAATGGCCACCAGTCTAATGGGTGTAAGATGGTATTTCATTATACTTTTGGTTTGCATTTCCCTAATAGCTAGTGATGTTGGGCATCTTATCATGTGTTTTTTAACCATTTATATTTCTTCTTTGGAGAAGTGTCTGTTTAAGTCACTTGCCCATTTTTTAAATGTTTTTTTTTTTTGTCTTTTTCTTTTTGAGATGTAGGTTTCCTTTATATATGCTGTATAATAGGCTCAAATCAGATATATGGTTACCAAATATTTTCTCCCATTGGGTAAGAAGTCTTTTCACTTTCTTGACAAATTCCAATGAGGTGCAAAAGTTTTAAATTTTGAGGAGGCCACATTTATCTATTTTTCCTTTCACTGATTGTACTTTGGGTGTGAAGTTCATGAAACCATTTCCTATTACATGGTCCTGTAGATGCTTCCTTACATTATCTTTGAAGTTCTTTATGATCTTGGCACTTATATTTAGATTTTTGATCCATCTTTAGTTGTTTTTTGGATAAGGTGCGTGATGGTGTTCCTCTCTCATTTTTTTTTTGCTTATGGATACCCAGTTCTCCAAGCACCATTTGTTGAAGAGGCCATTATCTCCCAGTTGAGTGGATTGGTGGCCTTGTTGAATATCAGATGACTGTATATTCAAGGATCTATATCACAACTCTCAATTTGGTTCCATTGGTCAATATGTCTATCCTAGTGCCAATACCATATTGTTTTGACCACTGTAGATTTAAAGCATATTTTAAAGTCAGTTAATGTGATTCCTTCTATTTCATTTTTCTTTTTAAATATGTCTTTGGCTATTGAGGGCCTCTTCCCTTCCAAATAAATTTCATTGTTAGTTTTTCCAGTTAGGTGAAAAATGCTGTGTTGATTTTTATTGAAATTACATAAATCTGTAGATTAATTTGGGTAGGATAAACATCTTAATGATGTTTAGTCTTCCCGTCCATGAACAAAGAATATTATTCCATTTATTTAAGTCTTCTTTGACTTTCTAACAATATTGTGTAGATTTCTGTGTATAAGTCATTTACATCTTTAGTTAACTTTGTTTCTTGGTATTTGATTCTTTTAGTTGCTATTGTAAATCGGATTTTTTCTTGATTTCTTCCTCAGATTGTTCATTTTTGGTGTACAGAAATGCTACTGATTTTTGTGCATTGATCTTGTAACCTGTGACTTTACTGAGATCATTTATAAGCTCTACAAGCTTTGTTGCAGATTTCTTAGAGCTTTCTATGTATAGGATCATGTCATCTGCAAATAGTGAAATTTTTAATTCTTCCTTTCCAGTTTGCATACCTTTCATATCTTTTTCTTTCCTAAGTACTCAAGCAAGTACTTCTAACACAATGTTAAGTAGGAGTGGTGATAGTGGCCACCATTGTCTTGTTCCCAATCTTAGAGCAAATGATTTTAGGATTTCATCATTGTATTTAATGTTAGTTTTGGGTTTTTCCTATATATCCTTTACCATGTTGAAGAAATTTCCTTTTATTCCTGTCCTTTGCAGTATTTTTATCATGAAAATGTGCTTTATTTTATGGAAGGCTTTTTATGCATCTATAGAGATTGTCATGTGATTTTTTTTTTCTTTCAATCTGTTTTTATGTTGTATTATGTAAATTGATTTTCTTGTTTTGAACCATTTTTGCATACCAGGAATGAAACTCACTTGATCATGGTGTATAATTCATTTGATGTGTTGTTAAATATGATTAGCAAGTATTTTTGTTTGTGTGTGAGTATTTTAGTATTTTAGCATCTAATTGCATTAGAGAGATTGATCTGTAATTTTCCTTCTTTTGGCATCTTTTTTGGGCTTTGGTGTTAGTGTAATGTTGGCATCATAGATTGAGTTAGGCAATTTTCCTTCTACTTCTATTTTTGAGAATAGTTAAGCAGGATTGGTGTTAGATTTTTGTGGAATGTTTGCTAGAATTTACCTGTGAAGCCATCTGGTCCTGCGCTCTTCTGTTTTGGGAGGTTTTTGATGACAAATTCAATCTTGTTATTTATGATTAGCCTGTTGAGTTCATCAATTTCTCCTTTCTTCATTGTAGGATGCTTGTGTGTTTCTAAGAAACAGTCCATTTCCACTAAATTGTGGTTCTTGTTGGCACATCATTTTTCATATTATCCTCTTATTATACTCTATTTCTGTGGTGTCTGTGGTGATTTCTCCTTCCTCATTTCTTATTTTCTGTATTTGCATCTTTTCTGTTTTTTTTTCTTTGTTAGTCTGCCTAAGGGTTGGTCAATTTTATTGATCTTCTCAAAGAACAAGCTTTTAGCTTTGTTTATTTTTTCTAGTGCTTTCTTTTTTTCTACTTCATTTAGTTCTGCTCTAATCGTTTTTATTTCCTTCATTCTACTTTTGGGGTTAGTTTGTTGTTCTTTTTCAAATTCCTCCAGGTGTGCAGATAGGTCTTCAATTTTAGCTCTTTTTTCTATTTTGATATATGCATTTATGGCTATGAATGTCCCTCTCAGAACAACATTTGCTGCATCCCATATGTTTGGATGTGTTGTGTTGTCATTTTTATTCATTTCAAAATAGTTATTGATTTTTTAAAAAATCATCATTCACCCATTTTTTGTCTAAGAGTGTGTTTTTAACTTCCATATCTTTGTGCCTAATCTGGTTCTCTGTCTTTTACTGATTTCCAGCTTCATTGCATTGTGGTCAGAGAAATTATTTTATATAATTTCAATCTTTCTGAATTCATTTAGTGCTTTTCTGTGGCCTAGCATGTGATCTGTCTTGGAGATTGATCCATGTGCACTTGAGAAGAAAATATATCCTGCTGTATTTGGGTGTATTGTTTTGTATATGTCTATACAGTCCAGATCCTCTCATATAATATTCAAAGTCTTTGATATTGGTTGTTGTTTGATTGTAAAATTGTTTTCTAGCCATGCACTTTCAGCCTCCTTGAATCCCTGGGTCTAAGATGAGTTCCTTGTAGACAGCATATAGATATGTCATCTTTCCTTATCCATTCTGCCAATTTTTCTCTCTTGACAGGTGAATTTGAATCATTAACATTCAGTGTTATGACTGTTAAGGAATTCCTTATATTAACCATATTTTCTTTATGTTTATGTAAGTCATATGTCATTTTTATTTCATTTTTTTTCCTTACACTCTCCTATAACAGTCTATCTCTTGTTTTTTCCCTCAACTTGCAGCACTCCCTTTAATATTTCTTGAAAGGCAGGTTTCTTATTGTCATACTCTCTTCATTTCTGTTTATCTGTGGATATTTTGAATTCTCCTTCATTTTTGAAAGTGAGCTTTGCTGAATAGATAATTCTTGGCTCGAAGTTTTCATCTTTTAGCACCTTGACTATGTCATACCACTGCCTTCATGGCTTCATGGTTTCAGATGACAGACCAGCAATTAAACTTATTGTGCTTCCCTTGTATGTGATGGTTCTCTATTGTCTTGCTGCTTTCAAAATTCTTTCTTTGTGTCTTAAGCATTGGACAACTTGACAAGAATGTTTCTTGGAATAGACCTGTTCAGATTTGTATTGTGTGGGGTTTGCTTTGCTTCCTGGACATGTATATCCATCTCCCTCAACATGATTGTGAAGTTTTCAGCTATTATTTCTTCCAACATTACTTCTGTCCAATCTCCCTTCTCTTTTCCCTCAGGGATTATTGTAATGCATATGTTTGTGCATTTTGTGTTGTCATTCAGATCCCTAAGTCCCCACTGGATTATTTCTAACTCTTTATCTATCTGTTTTACTATCTGTTTTATTTCAGATATACTTTCTTCCACATTGCTAATTCTTTACTTTGCCTGTTCAAATCTGCTGTTATGTGCTTCCAGTGTATTTTTGATTTATTGGATTATGCCTTTCATCAAAATCATATCGAAGACAACCAGCAAGATGGCGGCATATTAAAGAGCTCTGCAAATCAGCTCCTGCTTCAGGGCAGTTGGTGAACATGCACAGCTATTGAGAGTACTTGTTTGGGTGCTCCAGGCCACCAGAGTTGCATCCTGCAACAACCTCGAAAGAATGGAAGTAGGGGACTGCTCATCTGAAGAGAATATTTGTAAATAGAGCACTCCATGCCATGGAGGCCGGTGCCTATCCTCCACTGGAGGCACAAGTCACCTTGGGAGCTGTTCCACGCCTGGAATTGAAAGCCCCTTTCCCAAAATTGGGGGAGGAAGAGACAGTTGGGCAACAACTTCAGCCATTGATTAGTAAATTTGGTGGGCTAAAGTGTAATCCTAAGAATAGCTGAAGTTTGAACCTGTCCAAGTCAGAACGATGCTGATGGCCACCATCTTGACTCCAACCTGACATGAGGAGAAGCAGAGCTGACTGAAAATCACAGTGATGGTAAGGACTGGATTTTTAACACCTAGATCAGATTGCTGCTCTAGCCTAAGACACAGGCATACCTCAGGCAGGGAGGAAGTTGGGGGGAGGTGTGCCAGCATCTCTGGGAAATTACCAGCCATGTCACAGAGGAAGGTGATCATCCTAATTTGGCAACACAAGCCACCACAGGAGCTATTCTGTGGCAGGAATTGGAAGCTCCATTTCCAAAAAACAGGGGAGGAAGAGATGCTTGGTCACTGATTTCAGCTACTGATTAGTAAATTCAGCAGCTAAAGTATAACCCTATGAATACCTATAGTTTGAGACTGTTGAAATCAGAAGGAGGCCAGTGGCTACCATTTTGACTCCACCACTAGCATGAGGGGAAACCGGGCTGAATGAAAATCACAGTGATGATAGAGACTGGTTTCTTTTACCCAGATTGGCTTGCAGCCCAACTTAGGCTTCAGCCCCACCTCTAGTAGGGAGGAAGCTGATGGGCCCTGCAACAGCCTATCCAGGTAACTGCAGATACATTTAGCTGGCACAGACTGAATAATTGAAAGTCTACTGAGGCAAATTGGTAATCATAGACCTTCAATGCATAGATTGTTGCCCGGCCCTGCAGCTCCACCCCTGCCCCAAGCAGGGGAGAAAGGGTCATGAAGCTTCATCAGTCTCTCTGGGCAACCACAGTCTAGGTCTACATGAATTGAATTATTCCACACAGCTGGTGTCTCTGTCCCTACCCCTGGCAAAAGAGAAAGTTGGGAGTAGCTTCACTGGTCCTTGGGGTCATGAAGGTAGCTTGAGCCTCCACAGCTTATAGCACCAACTACATCCTTGGGTATTACTACACAACCAGCAAGGGAGAAGGGCAGGAAGCTCTAAACTAAAGAGAAGAACTGCACCCAGAATAAATATTCTAGTAAGCTAGATGCAAAGACACAAACAAAAAAATTACAATCCACACCAAGAAACAGGAAAATATGGTCCAGTTAAGAGAACAAGATAAGCCTCCAGATGACATAAAGGAGTTGAGACAACTAATCATAGATGTTCAAAAAAATCTCCTTAATAAATTCAATGAGATGGCTAAAGAAGTTAAGGATATTAAGAAGACATTGGATGAGCACAAAGAAGAATTTGATAGTATACACAGAAAAATAATAGAACTTATGGGAATGAAAGGTGCAATGAATGAAATTAAAAATACACTAGAATCATGTAATAGCAGATGTGAAGAAGCAGAAGAAAGGATTGGTGAGTGAAAAAATGGCCTCTGAAAGTGAACATACAAAAGAATAGTTGGAGAAAAGATTGGAAAAACTTGAACAAGGTCATAAAGAACTAAAGGGCAGGAAGAGACATGCAAACGTATGTGTCACGTGTGTCCCAGAGGAAGAAAAGAAACGAAAAAGTGCAGAAGGAATATTTGAAGTAATAATGGTAGAAAATTTCCCAACCCTATTGAAGGACCCAGATATCCATGTCCAAGAAGCATGATGTACTCTCATCTGAAAAAATCCTAGTAGACCAACTCCAAGACAAATACCAATCATAATGTCAAATGCCAAAAAAAGAGAGAATTCTGAGAGCAGCAAGAGAAAAGCAATGCATAATGTATAAGAGATAGCCAATTAAACTAAGTGCTTATCTCTCACCAGAATCTATGGAGGCAAGAAAACAGTGGTATGATATATTTAAGATACTGCAAGAGAAAATCTTCCAGCCAGGAATCCCATATCTGGCAAGATTTCTTTCAAAAATGAGTGTGAGTTTAGAATATTCACAGATAAACAGAAACTGAGAGATTTTGTAACCAAGAGACCTGCCTTACTGGAAATACTAAAGGGTGTGCTACAGCCTGGCGAGTAAAGACAGGAGAGAGACCCCTGGAAGAGAATTTAGAAAAGAAGATTATATCATTAAAAGTAACTAGAAACATCAAAAGATTGGTAAAATTAAAATATGACAGATAAACCCCAAATGCTCAGGAATAAACTTAAGCAACAATTTATACTACTTGTATTCAGAAAATTACAATTCATTAAAAGAAATAAAAAAAGACCTAAATAATTGGAAAAATATTCCATGGTCATGGAAAGAAAGACTAAGTATCATTAAGATGTCAATTCTAATCAAATTGATTTACAGATTCAATGAAATCCCAATAAAAATTCAACCTGCATTTTCTAAATAAATGGAAAACATGATTATCAAATTTATTTGGAAAGATAAGGAATCCTGGGTAGCCAGAAATATGTTAAAAAGGAAAAGCGAAGTTGGAAGACTCTCATTTCCAGCCTTTAAGTCATATTACCTAGCCACAGTGATAAAAATAGCATGGTACTGGCATAAAGACAGACACATAGACCAATGGAATTGAATTGATGGTTAAAAAAAAGACCCTCACGTATATGGTCAAGTGATTTTTTTACTAGCCTGTCAAACCCACCCAGGTCAGACAGAACAATCCATTCAAGAAATGACAAAGAAAGAAAGAGGATCCCTATATTACACCCTATAAAATTTTTTCTCAAAATGAATCAAATATCTAAATATAAAAGCAAGAACCATAAATCTTCTTGAAGAAAATGTAGGAAAATATCTTCAAGACTTGGTGGTAGGTGGTAGATTCTTAAAGGAGATAAGAGGAAGACTGAGATGGACTACTGATATTTAATGCATGCAGAAGTTTTAATTAGCTTTACTGTAGAAGTGTGGAAATGTATAGAGTTGACGGTAACACATTATACTGAGTAACAGCTGGTTTATAAATGGGAATGTGGCTGAAAAGGGTAGACTAGGGATGTAAATGCCTATTGACATAAAGCTAGAGATAATCTAGGAACTGAATAGCACAGTAAATCCAGAGGTGGGTAAGAATAATGGTTGATGGTACAGATGCAAGAGTACTCTTTGTGAGCTACAGCAGATATGCATCATATTGCAGAACTGTGAGAAAGTGGAGAAGCATGGGAAAAATATACCTGGAGCGAACTATGGAGTGTGGTTAATAGTACTAATGTAATATTCTTGCATCTATGCCAAACATGTACTGTGTTGATAATGGGGGAGTATGGAAAAGGTGTGTCAAATTTATGCTGTGGACCTGGTAATAATCAGATGATATTATCTCATAATCTGTAACAAATATTCCACCAGGGAGTGGTGTGTTGATAGAAAGGTGTTTTTTTGGAATTCTGCACATGTGCATGATTGTTTTGTAAGTTTAAAAGTTCTGTCATAAAAATATATTTAAGAAATAATAATAGGGTGGGTTAGGGGGAAAATACACCAAATGTAAGATAAGGACTATAATTATTAATAAGATTTTCACAATATTCTTTTATAATTTGTAACAAATGTTTCACGACAATGCAAGGTGTTGATGGAGGGTTGATGTATGGGATCCTACTATGGTGTTATAAATGTTTGCTTTGTAAGTTCACAACTTTTACTATACACTTATTATTTATGTATGTTCATGTATAAATGACACAAAACATAATAATAGTAATAATGGGGTGGGTTGGGTGAAAATACTTTGATTAGTCATAATATTTTGAGGATGCTCTTTAATCATTAGTTAAAAACATTTCACAACAATGCAAGGTATTGGTGGTAGGGTAAGGTATGAGAATCCTGTACGATGTTATCATTGATTGTTTTGTAAGTTCACAACTATTACTATACACTTATTGTTTATGTATGTTCATGTATGAGTGATATACTTCAATATTTTTTTTAAATAATTTAAAAATATAATGGGAAAAATCATATTCAGTATCTTTTTATGTATGTTTACAATTTCTTCAGTATGTTCTCCCAGTGTTTTCTGAATATCCTTAATGTCTTCCTTCACTTCATTATGTTTGTTCATGATATTTTTCTGGACAGTTGTCTTTAGTTTTTCCAAACTCTGTATTTCCTCCTGGTTTTTAAACTGTTCACTGGACTGCACCATGTCTTCTTGTTTCTTAGTATGGTTTATAATTTTTTGTTGATGTTTAGGCTTCTCTTTATCTTGATGGGTTCATGCAGTTGATTAGTTTCTATTTCTACTCTGGGGGTTTGTTTAGTTGCTGTTTTTGTGTGTTTGACAAGTTTTCTCTTTGACACTTTGTTCCTCTTATTCTATTTCCTGCTGTTGTCTGTGTTCCCTTGAAAGAAAAAGATTAAGGCCAGAGAAAGTGAAAGAGGTAAGAAGAGAAAAAGGACAATAGTAATAATAATAGAAAGACATAGAAGAGGAAATGTATAAGGTCTAGTAAAATGAATAATTAATCATGTAAGAAGTGCAGAGGAATAAGAATAAAATAGTTATGTCCAAGCAATGAAATAAAAAACCAAATAGAGGAAAATATCTAGAATATATTAACAAGCCTGAATGATATGAAGAGAGGGAAAGAGAAAAGGAAGGACAATAAGAAAAAAGGTTTAAAAAAGAAAGAAAACAGAGAATAAAAGAGATAGAAATAAAATCAAGAACCATTGAAGACTAAACAGAGAGGAATGTAAGAACAAAAACAGAAATCATAAAATAGGAAGATGAATGAGGGAAAAGAATTAGCACAAGTAGACAAAATTGGTATACAAAAGAGAGAGGAAACAAAAACAAAGGGAAAACTCAGCAAACAAAAAACAAGATAGCAGCACCTAATTTAAAAAGAAAAAAAAAATGGTGGGGAGGGAAGAAAGAGGGGGAAAAAAGGAACAAAAAACAGACACTCAAGCAATCAATGAAACAAAAACTTCAGAAAAACAGCCTTCCCACTTAGGTCCCTGAGGAGCTTCTCAGACTGCTGGTGTTCATCAAACAATTATCCTGCAATTTGCCTTCTGCAGGTTTGGAATCAAGTTTCAGTGAGTAAAATAAGTTAAATTTTTAAAAAAGGAAACTTTTTTAAGAAAAATAAGATACCCAAAAGAAGGTAATACTAAAATAATTTCTATGTGTTCCCTATCCTAAAATATCAGCAGGGGGTTTCATAACCCAGTGTATCACTACTCTAAGGAGAGCTGGGAATCAAACCAGGGACCTCTTATATTTAAAGTGGAGACTTCTCCACTGAGCTAAAATTTCTTATTCGGTCAGTTAGCTAGAAAGCTATGCAGTCACATTCCCTAGGGCAGGTTTTACTCTATGAAGTTTGGTAGATTCCTGTTGATTAGGAGCCTGTCTGTCTCTGCCCCCTTTCTATTCTTTCTATTTCTCTCCTGTGGAATCAGGATGTGATAGCCTGTGTAATCAGATCCTCTCTGGCCTCTCCTGGTCAGGTTCAGTTCCTTTCTGAAATTCAAATGGGACCCCGGTATCCAAACTCACCACGAAGAAATGACTCTAAACCCTCTTCCAGACCTCCTCTTACTCTCAGGAGACCCTAAATTGGCACTTTGAAGGTTACTAAGCACTCCCTACTGCTTGCCTCCCTTAGGGGGCATGGAATTTTGCTAGTTTTCAACAGAGGAGTAGTCAATTGCCTGACTCCTCCATCTACAAGCCTAAGTTTGTTTCTCCTAGATCAGCTAGGGAAATCAGGTTGCCTTAGGAGATTCACCTTTTCCCCTCTTCCTGGAGGCACTTCTTGCCAGCTGGTATGCTCACTAAACTTCAAAGGTGGTCCAGCTAACCAAAGCACAGAAAGAAACCCCTCTCCACCCTTCACCAGAACTCTCTTATTTCCAGAGAATGTGCCCTCTCAATTGGTGGCTGGTGGGAGTCAGGGGGTTCACAGAGGCTTTTTGCTTTGAGGGTAGGGATTAGCTGCCTACTCTTTTCAGACACAGAGGGAAGAAATTCATGGTTTTCCCTTGGGCTTTTTACCTCTTTGTCCAGGCCTCTCCAGATGATGTCCTGAATCCTCCTGCTCCATGGGTTTCCAAAACAGCTCATTCATGCTGGATCCTGACACTTCTCCACCATTTTTTGCAAAAGAGCTGGTGAGTGCCCACTTAAATCGATGCCATCTTGCCCTATCTAGTTCTTTGAGTGTTGATGTTATGTCTCTGATTTGAGGTCTTTCTTCTTTTCAATGTACCAATTAGAGTTATAAATTTCCTTCTCAGCACTTAATTCACTGCATCTTATAAATTTTGGTAGGTTGTTCTCTCATTTTCATTCCTCTCAAGATACTTCCTAATTTCACTTCTGATTTACTATTTAACTCAGTGATTGTTTAAAAGTACATTGTTTAATTTCCATATATTTGTGAATCCTCCATTTCTCAATTGGTATTGATTTCTAGTTTCATTCTGCTGAGGTCGGAGAATTATAATTATTGTATGTTTTCAATATTTTTTAATTCATTGAGACTTGTTTTGTGACCCAACATATCTATCCTGGAAAATGAACCATGTGCACTCGAGAAGAATATATATTTTGTGTTGCTTGGTGACATGTTCTATATATGTCTGTTTGGTTTAGTTCTCTAGAAAATCACTCAGGCCTTTAATTCCTTAACGATCTTTTCACTAGATGTTTTATAAATTAGTGAAATTAGTATTAATACAGAGCTGTCAATCTCTTCCTTTGAAAATGATAGTGTTTGCTTTCAGTATTCTGGGTCTCTGTTCTTAGGTGCATACATATTTATAATTGATACATCTTCCTTTTGAATTGTCCCTGTTATCAGTATATGATGACCATCTTTGTCCTTCACAACTGTTTTTGACTTATAGGCTATTTGATGTGATATTAGTATAGCCATTACATCTCTATTTTCATCACTACTTTCAAGTTAATGTTTCAATTCTTTCACCCTCAGCATACTTGTACCTTTGACTTTAAGGTAAATCTTTTGGAGAAATCATTTAGTGGGGTCATGATTTTTTAATCAATTTTAATTAAATCTCATTGATATTTATATTGAGTTTATAATCCTATATTGTGTTAGAGAACATATTTTTGGACTTTTAAAAGATCGACTTTTAGATTTTTTTTTCCAATTCTGTTACCTCCTATAATTATATTAAAAATATTTTTGTCATTTTGGTTAGGTAAGTAACCAACTATTTTTTATCTGTGGATTCGGATATTAATTAGTCAAATAGTCAAACCTCCTGACAAATTTGATATTTTTCCTTCTTGGAATCAAACACTAAAGGATAACTTTTTGTGTTTCAAACTCTGTAAAATTCCAAAAAAATTGTTCTTACACCTTAGAAAAAGTGAGGTGCAATAAATAGTTAGATTCATATGATATATTATGAGTTGCATGAGAAGTATTGTCAAATTATTTGGGATTTTCTAACCTTCTATTGGTTATATTTGTATGGATAAAACATTATTCATTTAAATATGCAGATATTCTTTAAAATTCCTGGAGATTTGACAATCATCTAACTGTCCATGCTAGGTCCTGATGTAGCTACATGATATTAGAAAACATTATGGTGTTATTGAGCATAATTTTAGATATTATAAAAAATGCTACATACTACAAAACAACCAAATTTCCTTGTCAATTACATTGTTTACTCTGCTGTTTCTATGAAAGACTTTGCAAGCATCTATAGTTTAGAGCTTCATCTCCAGCCAAATGAAAATAGTAAAGGGCAAAATAACACTAAACATGATAGAATGTGAGTATATAAATTATGTTTACCTCTCAATTAACATAATCCTGGTAAACTTTAATGGTGGGACATGGTCAAATTCCTCAACTCACAGAGAGAGTTTGGTCTCCTTAAAATGGACTTTGCACAGCTTCTCCCTTATCTGATATATGAATAAGTCTTTATTATCATATATTTATTTTCCTGATAAATAAAGGATTTTCCTTGTCAGAATTGTGGCAGTCTGAGATTATTGTGTGAATCCATGTAGCAGTTTGATATTATTTATGAATTCCAAAAAGAGTTAATGATTATATTTGTAAACAGGTCTGTCCCTCTGGGTGTGATACCATTGAATTGTATTGTATTCATCTGAGATATCTTTGATTAAATTATGTTAAGAGTAGAGCTTTGATTCATCCAAATCAAGGGGTGTAACTCATTTTAAGTCCCCACCTTCTTGGTGAGCTATATAAACAGACACTCAATCAAGAAGATGCGAAGAGCAAGGTACAAGAAGAGAGCTCCATAGACACAGAAGAGGAGTTCTTGGTCATTTTGGTCCTGCCATGTGATGGAAAGGAGAAAGCTCAAACAGCTAATGCCCTGGGAGAGCTAAGCCATTCACCTGAGAGTTTACAGCTGAAGATACCAGAGCCCTGAGCATCTGAGAAGCCCCAGAAAGAAATGAGTCCTCCAACCTAGAGTGGAGATCAAAAGAAGCTGTCCCCATTGAAACTTAAAAGGAAAAGTAAGGCTGAACCCTTGCAGAGATTTGCAATCATCTTGAGTCAACACATGGCAACAGACTTTGGTGAGGAATTACCTTTTTAGGGCCTTGTAACTGTAAGCTTTTACCCCAACTAAATACCCTTTATAAAAGCCAAAAGATTTTTGGTACTTTGCATCAGCACCCCTTTGGTTGATTAATACAATCCCAGAAAGAAACATTTTGCTTTTAAACTGATTTACCCCTGTGGGTGTGATGCTATTTGATGGCATTATATTTGATTGAAGGCCATTTTAATAGATTACTTGATAAGATGCTTTAGGGTGTTTGAAATATTTCAGTGAGGTGTGACTCATATTGAGTCACTGCCCTTTTGCTGGGTGTGATATAAATGAATAAAAAGAGACAGGCACAGGAAAAGAAAGCCACCTTGTTTGACCCTGCCATGTTAGAGAGAGGAATAGAGGATTGCTTAAACACAAAGCCACAAGGGGCCTGGCCCACAGAACAACTGAAGAGGAGATGGCTCCTGCTATATGACTGATAGCTTACAGCTGATATCAGGGAGAAAGAAAAGAGCCTAAAGTTATATAGGATGCCTGGGAAGAGACAAGCCCTCTGCCTGGTTGCCTTCAGATGAACTCAAACCTCAGGATCGGTGGTCTTCTTGTGGCATGTGGCAGCTGACTTTGTTAAGAAAACATCTTGGATGGTGCCTCAATTGGACATTTTACACACTTGGACATCTATGCTTTTATACAAACAAATCCCTTTTATAAAAGACAACCTATTTCTGGTACTTTGCATTGGCAGTCATTTGACAAACTAAAACATTATTTGGTACCAGGAGAGTGGATTAATTGTCAAAATTGCTGAGATGGTTTAATAATGGGTAAAGGGTATTTCTTGGAAGAAGTAAGAGGTGCTTGATAGAAAAGGCTTAGATTTCTTTGAAGAGGCTTTTGTTAAAAACACAGATGCTATAGCTAGCTCTGATAATTTCTTAGAATTAAATGAGGAGACTATTACTGGAAACTGGAGGAAAAGTGATCCTTGTTTTAAAATTGCTAAGAACTTCACAAATTGTACTCCTAATGTTAGATGGAAAGCACAATTTGAAAATCATGAGGTTGGACCTTTAGCTGAGGAGATTTCTAAAGTAAATATGCAAATTGCAGCCTGCCTTCTCCTTATAGCAAAATGTGAGAGGAAAGAGATATGCTAAAAACTAAACTACTGGGTACAAAGACACAAGAGACTGACTATTTAGGAAATTCCAAAGTTCTGGAAAACAAGCCCCCAGAGGATAGTGCCCTATTTGAATAATTAACTAAACTTGGACCTTGTAAGTCAGGATTAGAAATGCAGTTATCCAGGAAGATCTTGTGATCTTGATGCATGCTAAACCAACAAGATACTTTGGGATCGGTATGAACAAAACTATTCTCAGCCTGAACTAAAAGGAATAGGGAGGGGAAACCTTGAAGGAAAAATAGCTTCAAGAGGAATCCTGTGAAATCTTAGGTTTGGAATTAAGATATTTCCTTGTGCCAAGGGAGGTACCCCAACCATGTGTATGGAAAGGGTGTTTGCCTGGTCTTTGATGGCAGTGTTTCTTCCAGCCCTTTGTTCAGGGAGAATTTGGCAGTACACAAGATACTGGGGAAAGTGTGGCCATCACTCCAATGTTCCTAGAGGATGAAGTCTAGAGCTCAGTTGGCACCCAGATGCTTGAAAAGTTTGGAACCAAAAGTATGGCCATTGGGCAAACCCTTAGAAAGCATGGGTTCCCATGAAGTCCTTAGAAGTCATCATTCTACAAATGATCTCAGTCTTTGAATTTAATGGAGTATGACCTGCAGGTTTTCAGAAATTTTGGGAAATCATTATGCATTCTTCCCTCCCAATCTTTCCCTTTGTTAATGCAAATGTTCTTCCTATTTATGTCCCTACTTTTTTATATTAGAAGCAGATAATTTGTTTCCTAAGTTTCACAGATTTAAAGCCAATTGGGAAGTTTGACCCAAGATAAACTGCATGTCTATAACTTAAATTTTTGTGATTTTATACATAACATTGTTCCTGAATGATATAAACATTTTAGAATATTGTGATATAATGAAAGTATTTTGCATATGGAAAGCCTCTTAAGGCTCTTTAGTCCCAGCTTCTTCCAATATCAGCTGTAAGCAGGGCTAAGTATCATCTCTCTCTTGAAGCTCATTTCTCTTTGGACTCAGCTGCTCTGTTCTCTCCACAAGTTCAGCTGTAGACTATGAGGCTCTCTAGGCTTTGTCTCTATCCCTGGGGCTCAATACTCTCCTGGTTCAGCTACTCTGCTCTCTCTCATGTGTTTACTTCCCAGGCTCCAGCTCAAAAATTCCAACAAACTCCTCTGTCTTGTTGTTTCTTCTGTGAAATGCCCTTGGTAGGTGGCAACTCAATGTCTTACTGATATGGCCCAAAGAGAGCCTTAATCATAATTTAATTAAGAGTGAAACCTCTGAATCCAATGCAATCTAATGTACCCAGAGGTACAACCAATTTACAAACATAATCCAATATCTAATTTTGGAATTCATAAATAATATCAAAATGCTACAACCCCTTTCAATGCTCAGTCTCCATATCCAATAATACTGTACCTACACCATCATAATTTTCTTTTATCTCCATTTTACATTATTTCTGTCCTATGTACTCCTACCTTGAACTGAATTCCTTTGTCCTTCTATCACCCCATATGGCAAATAAAACCAATTAGTCACTAATTGGTCCATGACCATCCCGCACTTATTCTTAAAACATTTATTTATCTAATGACCACCCCCCTTACACCTGAAGGTATTTCCCTGAGAGGAGAAAAATACATATCCAAACAGAGAGACCTCCTTTTTGGACTGACTTGGCTGTGTCATATGATTCCCTGAGACAGGGATTGTTATGAGGGCACACCCAAGGAAAGTAGTGTTTTTCCTTAAAACTAGACAGAGGAAAATGGCCAAACTGTATGGCAAAGTACATTTTGAAATTTTATATGGTAAGAGTCCTTTTTTTTGTTTGTTTGTTTGTTTTAAGTTTTTATATAAAGATACTTAGATTACATAAAATCTACATGAAAATTGTAGGGGATTCTCACATGCCCCACTCCTTACCCCACCCACACTTTCCCAATTTAATGACATCATTCATTAGTGTAGTATATTTGTTACAATTGATGAACAAATATTGGAATATTGCCACTAGATGTGGATTTGTGGTTAAATTACATTTTAAACTCTCTCCCACACAATTTTGTAAGTTATGGCAAGATATATAATAGCCTGTATCTGTCATTGCAATGTTTTTCAGGACAATCCAATGTCCTGAGAATGCCCCATATTACTCCTATTTTCTTCCTCTCCTTCCCCTCAGAACCTCTGGTGGCCACTGCCTCCATATCAATGACAAAAGTTTTTCCATTGTTATAATAATAATAATTCTATAGTAGAATTACAGTAAGTCTACTCTAGTCCATCATTCATTCCCCAATACTGAATATTCTTGGATTGTAGTTCCCACTCCACCTCTTGTTGAGTGGGGATGTAGATCCCATGGGGCAGATGGATGGGACTATCTTAGTTGGCAAGACTCCTTTTACTTTCATGAGCTTTAGAGGGGTTCAGACCCCCTTTATAGACACTAATTTTCTCCAAGTCCACTGAGTTGTTAATAACATCACAACTTATTCTATTCAAAGCAAAAACTTCTAGTAGGTTGAAAGGCTAGGCAAGAAAATTGTTGGTTAATTAAGACTAAGATATCAGATAACAATGAATATTATAGTAATTATGATTTTCCTTCTGCAGTTTACTTCACTTAATTATAATGTAAATATCTCATTCCTTAATTGCAATACATGCTCTTATTAAGTTCTTCAAGGACATTATTTTGTATGTTAGCACAAAGTATACAAGATATTACCCATGAATTTTTTAGTTTCTCTTATATATCTTAAGTTATGTCCCTCATAGCTATTTATGATAAGCTTCCAAATGAAAATTAAACTTCCACAGGGAAAATTAGAAACATGAGGGCTAAGATACCTTCCCATACTATAAAAACTCATAAGAGACTATTGCCAGATTAAAGACACCTCTAAATGTCTCATAGAAAATGCATAACCCAGACTAAACACATAGGTTGTCCTGTTAACCTTGTCATTGGGACAGGTATCTCCTACATTGGAAGATATACTATAAGGTTACAGACGGTATTAGAAAAGGTAGCTTTGAGTTAGAGAAATCTATTTCCCACCTAAGGCAGGACATCAGCTCAAAAGCTGAGGAAGCATCAGAACTTTGAAAAATGGCTGTTCAACATTGTTTGTCATTGGATTATATTTTGTCTTCCAAAGATGTGAGCTCTAATTGGGACCCATTGCTCTGTAACTGAAAGTGGAATGAGAATGTTTTGCAAGAGGTAGTAACAGCAGATGTTTATGTTAGAGAAACAAGCAAATCAGCTTATATAGCTATTAAATCCTATTGATCTGAGCCTCTTTTTGATTTTTTGGGGGATCATGGAGACCTTGACCCTTAGATGTCATAAAAGGGGCACATGTTATCCTCTTAATCATATTTATAATACTCCTGAGTCATTGCCTGAACTTTTTTCTCTTCAATGTTATTGCACAGTCACTAACTTGAAAAGTTATATAACTGAGGATACAAAACTGGTATGAAAACCTAACAGTTCAGCTAACCCAAGAAACTGGCAATGAAACACAAGAGACTTTGATTTCTGAATGAGAGGCTAACAAAATCTTTGGTCAAGTCCTTGTAACTGAGGGATTGACCAAAGGGGGGAAATTGATAAAATGTATAAAGAAAGCACTGGGTAACGCAGAGAACCAAAAAGAAAAAAAAAAACCTCAACAAATAAACAATAACAAAAACAAAACAAACAAACAAATTCTTTTTGAGTTTCCTTTTTATCATTTAAAACTGGAAATTCACACAAAGCCTTCTGACCCAGGTAGTCAATTAAATCTTAGATCATTACATTTGACCTAACAGAAAATAAGGTCACCTTCCCTAAACCATGTCGTATAAGATGGACAAACTATCATCCAAGCAACATGAGTCAAGCTAAGTTCCTTTTTATGACCAAAAATCATTTGTTATCCCTAGAACACTGATACTATTTGCATTATGGCTTCCTTTGCTGTAGCAAAATATTGGTTTACCTAATAAAATGCCATGGTCCACAAACTCAACTCCAATTTTTTTTTCACAGATTCATCACTGTTTCTGATTCTTGTAATTGCAACCCTGGATTTGGTACCACTGCAGCTGGTAAGAGTAAAGAAAGTTGAGGTGATCTGGGGAAAAAAAAATTGAAATGATGTGGGGAAGAATTTTATAGTTAAACTAGATTCCTCTCCCACCGTAACATCCCCAAATTCAGTAGGGAAGGAGAGAGATCTATCTACTGGAGAGCCTCCATTGCTCACACCAGTTGAAGGTAAGTAAGTCAGCCCTTCATGCCTATGTATCTCCTGGTTTTAGAAAACTAATGTTTCTATCACTTATCCCAATTTCCCATTAAAACATCACTCTAAGAATGTAAGCACATTCACTATTCAGGAGAAATGGAACTTGGTGGTCCAAATTGGAAGAGTAATTTCTGTTCTGTTTCTTTTTTTTTAGCACTATGATAATGTACATCTACCACTGGTTATGCAAAACCTAGTTCAGAGTAAGTGTAATTTCTCTCAGTGTCCATGTATAATCTTCAAGAGCCTCCAGTATCTGTCTGACTTGCTAGCTATGTCCCATGCTGGGGAATTTTCCCTATACTCATGTTTAGACTCTATGTCTCTTGTTACCAGAGAGAATACTTTTTAGCATTTCAGTCCTCAAAGGGTGCAAGAAGAATATGCCTAAATTCAACCAGTGGCATATTGAGATATGTAACCCAGAAGAGAGCAGAGTCTTATTCTTAATCCCATTCATGTGGGTGTGAACACACTGTAACTAGGACCTCTTGAAGATGTTATTTTTATTTAAGTTGTGAACAATTGAATCAGGATGAGTTTTAATCTTATTATTTCTGATCCTATAAAGAAAAAATCATGAAGAGGAGCTGGATACTAGGAGTTAGCAGGAACTTAGAAGAGAAAGAAGAGGACAATGTCACATGGTGGGAAAGACAAAGAAACCTAAAGATTGCAACCCCACCAGAATGCTACAAATCCCAGAAACAAGCAAGCCTTCCAGATTCTGAAACCATGAGATAATTCATTTCTGTTATTTAAGGAAACCCATTGTGTGGTATTTACCAGAGTAGCTCAGCCTAGAAATTAAGGTCCAGCCTATCTTCGCATTATTGTTGCCTCCAATATCCACTGATGTCATGGACCTGGGAACCACTTCAAACAAGCACACTGGGTTAGATATCTACAGGCTCCAGTCACCTTCTGGTCATGTAAGGGGGTTTTTGTGAAGGTAATCAACAGTCAACATGTTCTACTTTAACACAACCATCAAATTCCCATGGTGATTTCCATGGGGCTCTTCCTCATAGAGAACCCCATTGTTAGACAATTATTCCATTGTCCATGTACCTCATCATATGGCCAGGCCATTGGCTACCACCTATGAGTTGATAAAATCAAGATATAGAGACAGCCTACCAAGCTGATTGTTTTTACCCTCATCAATCAGTGTGTTGACCTTCTAATCAGGTTGTTGTCCATTAACCTTAGATCTGATATTCTTGACAAAATAAGATTTTTGGGGTAATCAGGAGCTGTTTACAGGGAGCCACTGAAATGACAATATAATCCAGCAGATACTCAGTTGATTCCAAATTTGTTCCTAGAGGAAGAGAGGCACCCTGCTTCTATGTACCTCCTTGCATTCCCCTGGTAGCATTTTCCTGTATCAAAATTTTCCATTTTATTATGTAAAACTTCTGGTCATTGTCTATTTCATTAAAACATTTCTATGAAACCACCCAAGATATCAGGGGTATGTCCTTCAATCATAGGGAAAGTATTAGTTATTTTCATTTTTTTAAACAATTTTATTGCGATATATTCACATACCATACAATCCATCTAAAGTATACCTTCAATGGCTTTTTTAAAAATCAGAATTGTCCATTCATCACTGCAAGCAATTTTAGTGCATTTTCATTACTCCAAAAAGGAAAATACCATACCACATAGGGACTTTTTTTTTATAGCAAATTAGTAATTTCCCTCAAAGGAAAAATTTTGGTCCAAATTCCCAACAGTTTTCAGTAAGTAGTTATCACAACTTTTGCAATAAGCCCCAATCTACACTCCCAGAGAGGTACCATACAATACAGATAATTTGTTCATGCAAGGAGTAAAACTTCCATTCTACACAGTTTGGGATTAACAAATTGTGAGGGCTCAGGAAATCTTTTAGTACAAGGGTTCTTTGCCTTTTTTGTTCCATGGATCCCTTTGCCAGTCAGATAAAAACCATGACTCTTTACTAAGTCCACACTATGCTGTGTATTATTTCATAAATGTATTACTCCCACACCAAAGCATCCTCAAAACAATATTTTTTTTTTTGAATTTCAATTCACACTAATGGACCTCTTGTTAGAACCCCTGATTTAGCATGTCTAATCCATAATATTGGCTGAAGGGTAGATTTATATGTCTCTGTTTTACATCAGTAGGTAGGGGAAACCTTCCTATCAGGCCTAATATTCATACCTTTAGGATGTTCAGGTAAAAGATATGCTTCCACTTCACATAAATTTTCTTCAAAAATTCCAACTTCTGTCTAGATTTTCACTTTAGTTCCACCAAATGTTTCTTTCCTATATTTTCCCAGTCTAATTGTAGCCTATGTTGAGAATTTACCAACAAATATTGGTTTTATAATACTATGTAGTGGAGTTATTCTCTCATTTTCTGACATTGAACACTCAGGTAAAGGATTTACAACCACTTCATATAAAGCCTCTTCAAATATACCAAACTTTATCTAAACTTCCATTGTAATCCCATTAAGTTTTTACATCAGTCTGTATACTTAATATAACTATAGCTTCCATTAGGATTTTACAAACAAGTTTTGGAGTGACAGCTTTTTGCAGTTCTCCTATCAAGGAATTGCAGATTCTATGATTCCTCAACATTTTATCCACTATTGCACATAAGGCCTTTGGTCCCTGAGTATGGGGAAAGAGCTGTCTAGATAAGGACTGCAAGTCCTTTTATCAATCCTTTTATTGATTAGATTACAGAAAATCAACCTTGATGATTCAAGGTCAGGTTTCTTGAATTCTTGCAAACTTGGTGAATAAAGATATTTTTAAGGTGGTTTGATTTTGGGTGTCAACAGGTTTTGGTCCATCCTACTCCCAAGAGTACCATATTAAGATATTTGTTGTGAGTTCATCAACTTTGACTTTACTGATCTCATGTCTTAATAGGATTTTAAGGATGTTCACCGTCCTCAGAGGAGTCCCTTTACTCTAAGTGTTATTTTCATCATTCTTTGTGAATCAGAGGAGCCTTCTTTGCTGTCAGTTGTTTAATCATACATTTTCTCTTTAGAAATTGCTCTGGAGCTGTTGACTGTACCTCACACAACCCAGAAGCTAAGAGTACTATAGAAGCAGAATCTGCACCAACAAGTTATTTTAGCTGGGGTGCTGATAATAGAGTCTGTGATTTGGAAAGGCCAAAATTCAAGCTAGACCCATCTTTCAATTTCATTTTAGCTATTACAGATAATAATCAAAAGGTAGTATGTTTTGCTTTTATCATTACTTTGCATTTCTTTATACATCTAATGACCCAATTCACCAATAGTTGGTTCCATCATCTCTAACTTCCATTGGTAAATTTTATCTCCACCAACTGATCCAAGCACAGGTGCATTTTCATACCAATCATATCCCCATGATCCCCAGAATCAAATATTTCTCATCACCTGCCCTTTCTTTCTTTCTTTTCTCAAACCACATGTTTCAATAAGTCAGGGTTTTTCTAGTGAACCTTACTTTTCCTGAAACCAACTGCAAAAGGAGTAATCTGACAGAGGGCCCAAATCTGAAGTTTCCAGTTGTCCTCTCTCCATGGAGTAATGTATTGTGTTAATTAATGCTAGCCTAGATGTGTGACAATAATATGCACAGAACTTGCTAACCAAGAAAGCTCATGCAAGCCTGTGGTGTCTAGTGTTTTCACTGATGCTTAATATCATACTGCCTTTGTAGCTGATCTTTAGAGCTTAACCCCTCTCAGAAGTAAGATAAAATTTGGCCTTAAGCCCTCATCATAAATCTCATTGTTAGACTTCTTGGTGGCCAAATCCCCCAGGCAAACAAAGACATTCCTATCAGGCAGGATATTTCATGACGGTACATTTCACCTCCTATTAACCAAAGGCAAAAGCCAGACCTCTCTTCAGTTAAAGTTAATGGTTCACTCAACAATCACATTTCTCAGGATGCTAAAGAGGGTTTATACACTCCTGGATAAAGATGATTTCATGAATCAGTTGATTAATTGAAGGAAACTCTCTTGAGTTCCCTGGGTTCTTTTTGCTCATTGCAGAGAATTGGAATTCAATTCAAGGTTTGGACATGCAAGAGAAAGTGTTTATTAAGACAGCAGATTTCTGGAGACAAAGTCTTAAATCAGTGTCCTCAAACTGCAGGAGTAGTAATGTTTTTCCCCAATATTTATTTATTTATTTATTTATTTATTTATTTATTTATTTATTTATTTATATTTTAAAAGATGCTTAGATTACACTAATGTTACACAAAAATTACAGGGATTCCCATGTTCTCCACCTCCCACGCTTCCCATAACTTCCCACAATACATCTTTCATTAGTGTGGCACATCACCTGCAATGGATATACACACAGGATTAGTAGCTTTATATTGGCTTGTGTAGTTGGAGCATTCAAGATTGACAGGTGGGGAGAGGCTGCACTACATACTTTAACATGCTTGGTCATATATTACATGTAAAAATAAATGGCATCTAAATCCAACGCAAAGTTGTAGACTTTTACCATTATAAAGAGCTAAAGCTCTTCTAAGTTCATATTATCCTACTGAGCTTGCTAAATACTGTCAAACCATAGTTTGTGGGGTTGTAGATTCTGTGGTTAGCTTCTGACCACAGCTACTGTATTTTTGTTTGGTTGGCTGGGGTACAAGGTTAAGATTAGCTTAATAGGGCCTAAAAGAGGAAGACAGAAGTTGGGTGAGGGTAATTCATACAAGTGGTCCTTACATAGTTACTTAATTTTTGTGCTTTCATACTTTGATCTTACTTTTTGGATCCCAGACCATCTTGTTTTAGAGAGCTCATGTAGTTTCCCTTAGTGCAAGAACAGTGTGTTTTTTATATTTAATTTTTTTTTTATTTTTAAAGAAGCTTTATATTACATAAATATTACATTAAAAATGTAAGGGATTCCCATATGCCCCACTTCCTCCCCATCCCACACTTTCCCAGAATAACAACATCCTTCATTAGTGTGGTACATTTGTTACAATTGATGAACCTATATTGAAGCATTGCTACTAACTATAGTCCGTACTATAGATTACAAATCCTGTCTTCCCTTTCTTAACACTACTGGCCTTACAAGACCAAGTCCTCACCTTGATCTTTCAGATAACTTCAGATCAATATGAGGCCATAGTTGTCTTTAGTTTTTCCTCCCTTCTGATAATAATGACCCTGTGTATGAAACCACCTTCTTTGACCATTCTGAACCCATTCACAGTGTTTTGCAAAGGGTGGCTCTGTTCTAGGCTATGGTATCTAATAATCTGAATAGTCTATCTGGATTCTCTGGTGAAAAAAGGGTCACATGGTACCAGAATTCTACATGAGGAATTTAGGAAAGGAGTTATTAGCTGCTGACTCCTATGCACTATTTATTATTCTGTTAAAAAGTTGTATTAAATAGATTGGATGTTATCAGATCATATAAATCTGATCTAAATTGATAATATGATTTTATTAATCTTCTGCAAGAAATAATTTTCCAAAAGTTAAATACACAACTCTCATACAAATTGATTGATAGACTTAACATTTGATAATAATTGATTCAACTCATTAATGAATTAAACAACAGGATGTTTCAACAATGTCAAAGTAAATTTGAATTAAGACATAGAACTTTTATAGTGGAAAATCACACGGAGATAAGTTTATTTATTTTATTTTTACATTTGCTTTTGTTTTTGTTGTCAGATGGAATCAAAACTGGTTGATTGTCTTATTTCTCTACTGGACAGAAGTCATTTGCATCAGAAGTGGGCACAATCAAACATACATATTAACATATAATTTCACAGGTTCTGAACCCAAATTGAAAGTAAAAGGCACTTATACCATATGTACATTCTTAAAGAGAATTAAACAATTTTTAAGCAGGCCGAGTAAAAGATGCTCCAGTCTGACATTGAAAGGACTTTTCAACCTGGCTTTATTTTAATTACTGTTTCAGGTAATTTTTTAATAACAATTAAGCCAGAATCAACATAAACACTGCTTAAGAAATATTGTTTTTTATTCAAAATGATTACAGTGGTGATGATAATATTCCATGTGTCTTACATGTATTTCATTTAATCTTTCTAATAATCTCAAGTTAGGAAATTTATTATGCATATTTTATAAGGAGGGTTATGATGCTTAACTGAAATAAAATAATATAGGGACATATTACACACTATATGATGACTCAGCCTCTCTGAGGTAGGTAATTGCATTAGAGGCTTTGCATTTTCATGACATGGTACCTCAGCATTTTAGACCCTATTGTTAGTTCCCTGATACCTGCTTATACAAGATAAAAGGCTATTCCCTATCTTTCATGACCCCCTGAAATTTAATATAATTTAATATAAACATTTATGGTTTTAATTTTCACACTATTGCTGCATTTAGGTCTTGATATGTTGTTTTCTCATATTCATTTATTTCAAGGTTTTTACTGATTTCTTTTTCAATTTCCTTCTTGGCCCACTGGTTGTCTAAGAGTGCATTGCTTAACTTCCATAAATTTGTTCCTACTCTGGTTTTTTGCCTTGTATTAATTTCCAGCTTCATTCAATTGTAGTCAGAGAAATTACACTGTATGATTTCAATCTTTCTAAATTCATTGAGGTTTGTTCTTTGACCTAGCATGTGGAATATCCTGGAGAATGGTCCATGTGCACTCAAGAAGAGGGTATATCCTGCTGTATTTGGGTGTAATGTTCTGTATATGTCTATTAGGTTTAGATCCTCTAACACATTAGTCAAGATCTGTTTTTTTATTAAACTTCAGTTGAGACATCCTGTCTAATGGTGATAATTGTGATTCAAAGTCCCCATTATATATGTAGTGACACCTTTTTCTCACCTGAGTTTTTCCAATATTTGCAAGATGTATTTCGGGGCACCCAGATTAGATGCAAAAATGTTTATGATTTTCTTCCTTTTTGGAAGATTAGCCCTTTTAAAATATATATTGCCCTTCTTTGTCTCTTACAATATTTTTGCATTTAAAGTCTTTTCTGTCTGATATTATTATAGCTAATCCCATACTCTTTTGATTATTGTTTGCTTGTAAACAATCATTAACTTGCAACCTCCTGATTTCCCAGGGTCTAAGATATTTTTCTTATTAATAACATATAGTTGGGTCATATTTCCTTATCCATTTTGCCAAACTGTGTCTTTTGATTGAAGATTTTAATCCATTAACATTCAATGTTATTAATTTCATGGCAATAGTTACATTAGCCATTTTTCTTTAGGTTTATATATGTCATTTTTCTTTTCTATTTATATTTTTAGTTATTCTTACTCATAATTTTCCTTTCTACACTCTCTTCCAATCCTGTCTTTTTTTTTCTTCCTTTCAGCATGCAGAACTTCCTTTAGTATTTCTTGAAGGTCAGATTCTTGTTAACAAACTCTCTTAATTTCTGTTTATCTGTGAATATTTTAAACTCTCTCTCAGTTTTGAATGACAGCTTTGCTGGGTACAGGTTTTTTGGCCAGCAATGTTTTTCTATTAGCACCTTAACTATGTCATAACACTGTCAACTCACTTCCATGTTTTCAAATGAGAAATCAACATTTAATCTTACTGCCCTTCCCTTTTCTGTGATAAATCTCTTTCATCTTGTTGCTTTTAAGATTCTCTCATTCTGCATGTTGTACAATTTGATAAGTATATGTCTTGGGATAAGCCTGTTAAAATATATTCTGTTTGGAGTGTATTTTGCTTCTTGGACATGTACATTCATGTCTCTCCAAAGATTTCTTAGTATGTCTTGTAAAATTTTTATTGGTGACTTGGCATCTGTTTATCTTGATGGGCTTATTCAGATGGATAACTGATTTTTCTACTCTAAGGTTTATTTTGTTTTGTTTTGTGGTAAGGTTCCTCTTTGAAAATTTTTTCCATTTATCCTATATACCCAATTGTTGTCTGTGTTTCTGCAAAAAAAAAAAAAAAATCAGGATCATAGACAAAGAAAGAGAGAAGAAGACAAAAAGAATGTTTAAAAAAGGTGGGAAAGGAACCTTAAAATATCCCAGAAGAAAAGAAAATATAAATAACTAATACAAGTGAAAAATAATTTTAAAAAAGGATTAAGAATAAAAGATGTGTGGTAGAAAAAAGAAAGAATGAGGAAAGAAATATGTAATGAAGTAAAATACCAGATAGATGAGAAGAGAAGAAAGAAAATAGGTACCTAACAAGAGAAGGTGGAATGAAAGAAATGCAACACAAAAGGGAAAAAGATAGAAAGAAAAGGAAGAAAATAAAGAGAAAAGAGAGAAAAAGAAGGAGAAGGAAAGAAAGGAAAAAAACAGGCTTCCCTCTAGGTCACTAGCAATTGTCTCAAACTGCCAGTGCTTACCAATCAATATTGCTGCAAGCCTGCCCTCCCCAGGTAAAGTACCTAGATGTAGATATAAGAGTTAGAAATAAAAAATAACAATAAAAATAATGAAACAAATATCCTAAAAAAAATAAAAATAAAAAAAATAAACCTCAATCTAAATTCCCGGCCCCAAAGCTGCTTCGGCTTGCCCCTCAATTCCTCTCTCTTGCAGCTCCTGGGGTGCCTCATCCCACTACCTTTATCTCTTGGGCCAATTAGTCTTTGTTTTTTTTTCATGTGTGTGTGTGTTTTTAGGAGGTACAGAGTATTAAACCCAGGACCTTATATATATGAATCCAGAGTTTAGCCACTGAGCTACACCCACTCCACCAATTCACCAATTAGGTTGGGCTTCTAAAGACTTCTGAAGGATTGTTGTCTGCCTCTGCTAGCCTTCTTTTACCTCATGCCAGTTAGGATTCTAATGTTTTGACATTTGCCATTTCAGGCTTCCACTCTCCTGAGCTATTAGACACCTGTCAGCCTGACCCTTCACTGACCCATTCCCACTCTCTCCCAGGGTGGGTGAGTGTGTCTGATCAGTTCCTAATCACCTCTCCCTGGAGCTGTTTCAGAGCTGGCTGGTCCCTTTTTTACCCTTGGTCTACCTGCCCTATCTCCCCTTCCTCAAAACTCCTTTCTCCCTAATAGGCTGGACAAATTTAAAGGTGTTAGACCCCCCATACTTGTTTGTCCCACAGCTCTCCCACTTCAAGAGTCTGCTGGGTATTTGGACACTACCTTGGTAACCCAGGAGGTGGGAGACTTAACTCACTTGAGGACTATATTTTATCAAAATTAGGGGTGAGTATAGGAAAAACATGTACTTTGGTGAAAAATTATGCATTACCTAGATTCTATAGGACACTGCTCCAGATCTAACACTAAGTCATGGTATGGTTTGGAATAATTCACCTCAAATTGCAAGGATACATTTTTGTCTTCCTCATAATAATGACAGTATAATTTTAAAATCTATCTTATATAAATATATGAAAAACTGATGTGATGTAATTTTTCAGCATTTTATAGTCAATTTTGAATAAAGATATAGGAAAAAGTCTAGGCAAGAAAATGCATGCATATTGAATCCATGTATTGTTAAAATATAGTTGATCTTAAGCTTGACCAGCGTTTGTAATATTTTCCCAATTCTTATCAGATTTACAAAGGAGATAATGTGAATATTCTTTGTGAGCAAAATCTGCTGGTTATCAGCACATTAGATCTGGAGCAACACATGAATTAGAGTTGCCTCAGAAGCTCTGAGAAACCATGTTTCTATAGTGATGAATACATCTTGTTCCACTGTTCATTAGAATTGGATTTGTTGCAGGGAACAATTAATAGTATGGTAAAGACAAGAGTCATGAGGCTACAGAAGTAGGAGTTGTTGAAATAAGTAAATTTTAAACAATAAACAATTTTTATGAATATAGAAGAATTGTATATATATTCTCAGTCACTACCAGCTAAGAAGAAATTCTACAATAATATCTTCATTACACTTTCCCTTGCCATTTTATATGCCATTTTAAAAAAAATTTGTTGGTGTTCTGTGCTTCTATTTTTCCTATTCTTAAAATTAGGATTTTAACTATCTCATGGAAACATTGTCATAGAAAACACATTATAAATACAAGTTACAAGCATAACTATAATGATAATTTAAAATATTATATTGCCAATAATTCAAATTACTAATATGAATTATATACTATGATACCAGTTTAATATGCAGGTTGAATCCTAATGATATTTCAATTTTCCTTCACAATTACTTATTTCCTTCACAATAATCAGTTGAATCCATACTGTTTCAGGACCCAGCCATTAGGTTTCTCACCATTTGTTTGGAGAGTCAAATCTGGAATAATTGGAGAATGCTTAGATTCTTAACTGTGAGAATTTCTTAACCACTTCATGTTTTATTCAATTAATGCAGCAACATCCCACAATGTAAAATAATGGTCCCATAACCCATTCTTCCTCACATCCAGAATCAGGGACTTCAACTTTTTAACCTTTTTTCCTTATAATTTTCCCAATATTTTCAAATATTTTTCAAATGTTTAGAATAATAGACTCTACCGTTGTAGTCCACTTGAACAAATATGAATTGAATTCTCATGCAAACAACAAAATAAAAGCAAATGGCCACTACAATTTCTATTGAATCATTGTATAACTGCTCTGACATATTTGTGTTACATAATTCATTAATATTGGGATATAGAAAGTAAGAGGAAGGTCTATGTGTAATGCTTGGGGAAAGATACTTGGGTAATGGGAATGTGGAAATCATGATTCCTATTACCAAGTCAGCAGAAAAGCTTTCTTTGAGCCTTATTAAGGCACACATTTTGAATGCAAACAGAAAAGACAAAGTTTTGTCATGAAGGAATTTGTGAAACTACTGATCAAGCATTGGTGCTTCTGAGGCCTGGTAAACAAGTGTGACTCATAGCTGAGTAAAATAAACATCTCTTCATTTTAGTAATGAACATAGTGTGTCAGCAAAAATGCAGAGAATACTGAATGTTCTAATTCTTTCTTTGGCATCTTAAGGACCTTGCATCTTTCAAATCTCAAAAACCAGGATCATGAGGAGGCATGTCTCTGGAGATAATGTGTTGTCATCAGTGCACTCTCACAGATTGTTTGCTTATTTCTTCTCTTTCTTACTTTAAATACAAGCTTGGGAATTCTCCTGAAATCATCTATCCAAAGTAACTATTGTTTACATAACTGTCCATAGCACAGTGTAAAATACTCTAGAAAATGACAAACATGTACACATCTAGAATGATGTCATGTAACTTAAACTTTGTATATTTTATATTTCTTTACTATTACACCTAGTACCAGTCCTGAACTCTCATCACTTCATTTATGCAGTAGCATATGCCTAGCATACTGTAGCTCACATTCCTTAACTGAATACTTTTTATTCATCAATACAGACTAAGGTATGTTGTCATCCACATATTGAAGCTTCTATGAACCTAAATTTTTGACTTGGACAGCATCGTTTTTTCTATGAAATAACCCAAGCATCTCTAATATGAAAGCATATTAGAACAACACTTTATCTGTCAGGGTTCTTGAGAGAAACAGAAATTGTAGGGGGTGGCATATCTATGATCCAAAGTCTGAAATTCATAGTAGATGTTGGCAGGCTAGAAATTCTAAGGGGGATTGATATTGTAGGCTTATTTGCAGAATATTTTTCTTTTTTCTGAAAACCTTAGTCTTTGCACTAAAATCTACTGAAGGATTATGTAAGAGCCACCAAATTATCAAGAGTCTTCTCCTTTATTTAAAGTCAAGTGATTGTAGATGCTAATTCCATTTATGAAATACCTCCAAAGGAATTTCTAGGGCAGTAATTGGCCAAATAACTGGACATCATAACTTATACCATAACCAAAAAAATTAACTATCACACATCCTATTAGAATTGCATGCCAATTTGCAGTCTCCCTCCCTGTATCATAAACCAGTAAGCATCAGGTTTTCACTTCTTTGAATTTCTAGAACATGGTCAGGTAATGCTTGCTCTGCTCTGAAAATTTATCCATAATCCAGAAACTTCTCACCACCATTACTTCCACCACTATCACTTAAACTAAACACCCATTATGTATCTCCAGGTCATTCTGAATTCCTCCTAACTTCTCTCCTTATATCCACCCTTGCCTGGATGCAGAGACTTTTCAAAGGAAAAACCAATATGATATTTAACATAAATAGCTACATCATATCACTCATATACTTATAATCCTCTAATTGTTTGTCATTCTACTTTAGGTAAAGACCAAACCTGTTTAGTGGACAACATACCTTATAGACTGTGCCTTTCCATCCCCTTTAGGCCCTACTTAATCCCATTCTCTTTTTAACTCTGATCCACTCTGATTAGCCCTTCTATCTACTCATGCTCTTTGAGTCAGCCAGGTATGACCTGCTTGCAAGGTCTCTACTCTTGTAGTTCCCTCTGCTCAGAATGCCCTTCCATCAAATGTCTGAAAATCAGATTACTACCACTTCACCAGGAATAATTTTACCTTCATATTGTAGCCTTCTCTGAACAGGTCAAGTATTGGCAACTCCCCTGTTTCCCTAAATCCATGACTTATCTTAAAATTTTTCATGATACTCATTAAAATATAACATACTTATATGTATATAACTTTTCATTATTTTTATTTTTTAGCATTCTAACCACCACATATTTCTTTGAATGGCTATAACCATTCCATCCTAAAACAGTGCCTGAAAATTGAATTAAATTTGATCAATTTAGTATTATCTATTCTCTACAAAATTACAGTGATTTTGGTAGTCTACAATAAAGGGCGGTCATAATGTATTTTTCATTTGTCATAAAGATTAATGAAAAAGTGTTTGATTATGATGTACAAATTTGTTATGGTTAAGTTCTTGTGTCAACTTGGCAGAGTAAAAGCCTCCACTTGTAGAGTGAAGCAAGCAATAAAGTGAAACCCAATATGGCAGCATTCTCTGGAATGATCCACCAGCTCCTTGGTGGCAGGTTTATTACATTGTACAACTTCCATCATGGAAGGGGCAAAATTTGTTCTGACTGTAAAAGAAACATACTCTGGATATGGGTTTGGGTTCACTGCACACAATTGTACTTACATAATGTATTACACACCAACATAGTATTCCATATTGCACTGCTTCTGATCAAGGCACCCACTTCATGTCAAATGAAGTGCGGAAATGGGCACATGCTCATGGAATTCACTGGTCTTGCATTGTTTCCATTATCCTGAAACTGTTGGATCTATAGAATGGTGGAATGGCTTTTGGAAGGCTCAATTAAGATACGAACTTGATAGCAAATAATCTGCCAGGCTGGGGAAAAGTTCTCTAAGAGGCCACATGTGTTCGAAATCAGGGTCTACTCTATGGTGCTCTTTCTCTCATAGAAAGAATTCACAAGTCCACAAAAATAACTTTGATTCCTGTCACTACACTTTTAAAATCTGCTGGTCAACAGGTCTTAGTTCCAAAAAAAGTAGTGCTGCCAGAAGGAGAAAGAACAATGATTCCAACCAACTGACAGTTAAGGTTACCACTCAACCACTTTAGGATCCTCATGCCTCTGAAACAACAGGCTAGGAAGGTATTTACTGTACTGGTTGGGGTGATTGATCCTGATAATCATGGGAAAATAGAAAAGCCACTATAGAAGGGAGTTAAAAAGAATTTGCTTTGGATACATGAAAACTCTTAGAGCCACTCTAGGTACTATGAACTGTGTTTAAAGGGGGAAAAGGTAAAGTCAAATGAGTGTATATGGCTAAGAGACTTCAAAGAGAGTCGGGGAGTCATCAGAGAGGTAACACTTATGTATGTCTCACGACAATCTCATAAATGACCAAGGTAGATACTATCCCAAATAGTGTCTCCTGAGGGCTCTGGAGACACCCAGGACATATGGTCATGATAGATAGCTCCGGAGTTTGGTGCCTTGCCAAAGACCCTACTTTGGAGTTTGTGCTCCCAACTGTAATGGAGTTGAACTTAGATGTGACTTCTCTACACGTGACTCTTCTGTTCCTTTTATTTGAACCTATAGTTGGTGCTGGAGTTGGTAGGTGTATGTCCAAGAGACTTTAATCTCTGGGCTGTCCATGTGACAGTTGAGCCCTGAAATTCAACAAAGTTGCAATGCCTACTCTCCAGTTCATTGGGCTCACCCAGGACAACTAACAAGGAGATGATGATGGACAACGAACATCCCAAGGAATGGAGAGAGTTTGCAACTGGAAGCAAAAGAGTCCCATACATCTGCCCCATGGGATCAAAGCCTCCTCTCAATTAGAGGTGGGGTGGGCAACACCATCCCAGAGTCCTCAGGATTGGGGAGTGAACTATGGACTAAAGCGGACTTACTGGTATTCTAGTATGGACTTGTAGTGATTCTAGAAATGGAAGAAACTATATCATTCATGTGGAGGCAGTGGCCACTGGAGGGTCTGAAGGAAGGGAGAGGCAAATGCAGGTGAAATGTGGGGGCATTTTGGGGACTTGGGAATTTTTCTGAATGGCATTGCAGTGACATATACGGGCCATTGAATGTTTTGCCATAACCTGCAGAACTGTGTGGGAGACAGTGTAAACTGCAATGTGAACTATAATCCATGCTTAGTGGCAATGCTCTAAAATGCTTTCATCAATTGTAATGAGTGTGCCACACTAATGAAGGATGTTGTTAATGTGGGAAAATTTGGGAGGGGTCTGAAGAGGGTCATATGGGAATCCCCTATATTTTTCTGTAACATTTATGTAATCTAAATTCGTGTTTTTTTTTTTTAATAAAAATAAAAATACATTTTAAAAAAGTAAAAAGAGAACTGCAACAAATCAATCCTGGCAGGACTACTAATGGTCCAGAAACTTCAGGAATGAAGGTGTGTGCCACCCCACCTGGCAAAGAACCATGGCCAGCTGAGGTGTTTGCTTAGGGTAAAGGAAATATAGAATGGGTAGTGGAAAAAGAAGCTAAGACCATGTGACGAGTTACAGAAATGAAAACTATAATGGATATGAATATTCATTCCTTGTTTTATTATTAATATGCTTGTGTGCATGCAAAAGTCAAATCTTTTTGTTTTCTTTCCTATATTATCCCCTAGTCATATTCAGAAGTTTATTTAAATTATGCCATATTATTTACATTATAGTATTTCAAGTTTAAGAGTGACTATTACCCAAGAACTTGCACCATCTTCTGGGGACAGTCAGTGCATTTCCAGTTGTATATATGACAATTCAATATTGTTAGGTGAAAATACGACTTTTCTTTGACAATGGTTGGATTGTGATGGTTAGGCTTATGTGTCAACTTGGCCAGGTTGCAGAGTCCAGTTGCTTGATCAAGTAAACACTGGCTTGATGTTTACTGTGAGTATATTTCATGGATTTAAATCATCAATAAGTTGATTGCATCTATGTCTGATTATATGTACAATCAACTAAAGAGATTGCCTTCAAAAATGAGCAAAGTCTCATCCAATCAGCTGATGCCCTTAAAAAGAGAATGGATTATTTCAGAAATCAGAAGGAAGAATTTCCATCTATACTTGAAAGCCAGCATCCCCTGGCATATTCATATGAAACTTTCATCAGCGTTCTCAGACTGTAGCTTGCATCATAAATCCCCATGGTTGTATAGGCAAACCCCTATAAATAAATTTCAGAGTAACTCAGGTTGGTTCTGTTTTGCTGGAGAAACCCAACTAATACAAACCTCAATATGAAATTTAAGCTTTATTGGATCTAAAAGCAAAATTATCATAATTTATTAAGTACATTGTATACAATATTTCAAATCATAATAACATATAAAATAATACATTTAACCTGGAATGTGACTTTCTCATAATTCACATGGGGATGAAGAAGAAATAAAAGATTCCTGAAGGATTTTACAAGAGTATTCTTCCCTCATTTTCTTTAAGAAAAATATTGGGATATACCAGTCCTAGGGTAATGAAAATGATATAATAGTTTTACTCTAGAATGGCTATGAATTTGTTTTATATTCAGATCTATAAACACCCAAGAAATATTTTTTCATGTGTGAGGAGTGTAGAATATTTTATTTATTCCAAATTACTATACAGATAACATTGCCACTTGTGTTGCTATGACCATCATAAACCAGCTGATTATTTTCTTTATTTTTAAAGAAGCTTTAGATTATATAAATGCTACATTGAAAATATAGGGAATTCCCATATACGAAACCCCCTACTTTTCCCACAGTTTCCCCATTATCAACATCTTTCATTAGTGTGGTACATTTTTTACAATTGATGAACACATATTAAAATATTACTACTAACCATGGTCTATAGTTAAAATTATAGTTTACATTTGCCCAGCAAAATTTTATAAGTTTTGCCAAAATGCATAATGGTCTATATCCATTGTTGTAATATCAAACAGAACAATTCCAATGACCTGAAAGTGCCCCATGGTAGACCTTTTCTTCCATTTCACTCACCTCAAATTTCTGGTGCCCACCACCTTTATATTAATGATACAATTTCAAAGTATTTTTATTAAATTTATTTTTATATCAATGTTATAATTTACTCAGTTAATGCAAGATAACTAAATTAACAATAAATCAAATTTAGTCAGCAGTTACACCCACACCCCTTAATTTGTTCATTCTTCAATCTTGAGGAATTTAGTATGATATCTAATCTGTCTGCTTTACACTGAGAAGGAATGTCAATATTATGGGACAGAAGAATGGAACTGTTTTGCTTGCTGTTGAAGATACTCCTTGCTTTTGGAATGGTTCTGGTCCATCATCATCATTTTGTAGTTGTCTAGGGCAGGCTCAAAAAACTGGAGAATAAGTTTTGGCTATATATCTGCTGGATTTCAGGGCTCAACAGGCATAAGAACAATCCAAATATTTTAAGTCTGTCAGAAATTTACTTAATAGGTACTATGAAAATTATATGTTAAAATAAAAGTAGTAGAAGCATCATGATTAAAGGGTTTATAGTTGACTATAATTATGTTATATTGAGGAAATAACATTCCATTGGCCAATATATTTATCCTTGTGCCAATGCCATGTTGTTTTGACCACTGTAACTTTGTAATATAATTTATGAGTCCTCTCAAGATGTTTTTGGATATTTGTTGCCACATAGTGTTCCAAATAAATTTGATAAATGGCTTTTACATATATGCAAAACTGCTGTTGGAATTTTTATTGGGGTTGTGTTGAATCTGTAATTCAGTTTTTGTAGACTTGACATCTTAATATTTAGTCTTCCAAACATGAACACAGAAAGACCTTCAATTTATTTAGTTTATCTTTGATTTTTAAAGCAGTGCTGTATATTTTTTCTGTACAAGACATTTACAACCTTAGTTAAATTTATTTCTAGATAATTGATTCTTATAGTTGCTACTGTAAATTGAACTTTTTCTTGATTTCCTCCTCAGACTGCTCATTACTATTGTATAGAAACACTACCAATTTTTGCATGTTGATCATATATCCTGCCACTTTTTTGAATTCATCTATTAGCTCTGGTATCACTGTGGTAGATTTCTCAGGACTTTAGATACACAAGATCAATTCAATCGCAAATTGTGATAGTTTTCTTCTTTTTTTTCCAATATGGATAACTTTTATTTCTTTTACTTGCCTAACTGCTTTAGCAAGAAACTCTAACTAATCTTGAATAATAATGGTAACAGTGGGTATCCTTGTCTTGTTCCAGATATTAAAGGAAAAGCATTCCGTCTTTCACCACTAAGTATGATGTTAAATCTGGCTTTTTCATATATGTCCATTATTGTCTTGAGGAAGTTTCCTTCTATTTTTGGCTTTCAAAATGTTTTTATGAAGATAGTATAATGGATTTTGGGACTACTTTTCTCCATTGATAGAGATGGTCATGCAGTCTTTCTCCATCTATTTGTTAATGTGGTGTATTGCATTAATTGATTTTCTTGTGTTGAACTGCCCTTGCATACTTAAATGAAACCCACTTGATAACTGTGCAGAATTCATTTAAGGTCTTGTTGGATACCATTGTCAAGTATTTTGTTAAGGAATTTTACACCTAAATTCATTAAAGCATTTTGTCTGTAATTTTCTTTTCTCATAATATCTATTTATGGCTTTCATAGTAGCCTGATTCTTCATCGAACATGTTAGATAATCTGCCTTTTCTTCAGTTTTTTGAGGATTTAGAGCAGGATTGGTATTAGTATTTTTGGAATGTTTGGTAGAATTATAAACTGTGAAGCCATTTGATATGATGGCTTTTATTTTTCAGAGACTTTTGATGACTAATTTAATCTCATTATTTGTCATTCACCTATAAGGTTTTCTATTAAATGTAGAGTCAGTTTAGTTTGTTTATGTATTTCCAGTAATTCATCCCTTTAATCTCAGCTGTCCAATTTGTTGGCATGCAGTTTTTCATATTCTCTTACAACCTTTTTAATTTGGTGGGAGGAGTTGTGATGCCCCTCTATCCTTTCTGATTTTATTTGCCTCTTCTGTCTCTCTCTTTTTTTTTTCGCTATTCTGGCTAAGGGTTTGTCAATTGCATCTCAAATACCAGCTTTTGTTTTGTTAATTCCATCTATTGTTTTTGTTTTTGTTTTTATTTTCTGTTGTTGTAGTTCTTGAAATAATTTATTTCTCCTCTATTCTTTTTTATTTCTTTTCTTCTGCTTCCTAGGGATTAGTTTGCAGGACTTTTACTATTTCCTCCAGATGTGCAATTTGATCTTTGATTTTAGCTCTTTCTTCTTTTTTAATGTACACATTTAGGGTTATAATTTTCCCTCTCACTGCTGACTTCAATGCATCCCACAACTTTTGATATGTTGTGCTTTCATTCTCATTTTTCTTGAGATATTGACTAATTTGTCTTGCAATTTCTTCTTTTACCCATTGATTATTTTAAGAGTTTGTGGTTTAAAACTCATATATGTGTGAATTTTCTGTATATTTGTGTCTTTTGTCCATTATTTATTTCCAGATTAATTCCATTGTGGTAAGAGACAAGGAGCTTTTTTTATTATTTTAGTCTTTCTAAAATCATTGAGATATGTTCTATGATTAACTTTTGTTCTTTCATAGATAATCATCCATGGGTATTTGACATCAATGTATATTTTGCTGTTTTGGGATGCTATATTTTGTATATATCTTTTAGGTATCGTTCTTCTAATGCATTATTCAAGATCTCTTTTTTTATTGATCCTCTGCCAAAATGTTCTAGCTATTGCTGAGAGTGGTGTATTGAAGTTCCCCACTATGATTGCAGAGACATCTATTTCTCCCCTGATTTTTGTGAGTGTTTGCCTCATGTATTTTGCGACATCCTGGTTAGGTGCATAAATATTTTCTGTTTCTTTCTTCTTGGTAGATTGTCACTTTTATTAATAAATAATGACCTTCTTTGACCCTTATAACAGTTTTGTATTTAAAGTCTATTTTATGTGATATAAGTATAGAAGACCGAACTCTTTTTGGATACTATTTGAAAGGAATAGCGTTTCTCAAACTTTCACTTTCAATCTATTTGTGACCTTGGGTATGAGGTGAGTCTCTTGTAGAGGGCATAAAAATGGTTTATATTTAAAATATACATTCTGCCAATCTATATTTCTTAATTGGTGTGTTTATTATGTTAACATTCAATGTTATTTCTGAAAAGGCAGTATTGCTTCAACCACTTTATCCATAGGCTTATGCCGTATCTTATTTTTGTTTTTTCTTCTTTCTCTCTTGGTTACACTTGTCAAAATAATCTTCTGAGGTAGGCAAGGCTCAACTGCCTTACAAAAACATTGGAGGAGGAAGGGAAAAAAATCTATCCAAGAGAACTGCTTTGGGGATCTGCAGACCTGGAGAGTGCTGCACATCATCCAGGAAGGAGAGGGATTAAAAGACAAGAGGTCAAAGGAAAACCATGAGTTACTCACCCCTGTGGCTGAGAATGGCACATATGCCACACCGTCAAGGTGAATAGCCTTGGTAAAACTCCTGGCTCACTTCAGTCAACTGAATGGGACAGAACATTTTCTTCCCTGGAAAAGGGTCTTGTGGAGGACAGAAGGTAGTTTCCCTTCAGTAAGTTTAGAGCTAAGCCTCCACTGAATCTCAAAAAATTACCCAAGCCAGCACTGAAGCAGACTGAGGGAGAGCTGAGGAAGATCTGATCCAGCAGGCAGTCACACCCAACTTCCCTGGATGAGAAAGGAATTAGGTTAGTGAAGGGGCTGAGACAGGCACCTAACTAGTCCTGGAGAGAAGGAAGCCAAGAGAAGTGGCTGAAAAACTGTTAGAAGCCCAACTTTCCTGAAAGAAAGGGGTCAGGGAGAGATTATAAGCTTTCAGAAGACTTCATAACCTGTAGAGCGGGTTTACTTCTGTGTAGGAACACCTGTCTCACATACACAAGGATCATGGTTTGATTCCTGATACCCCTAATGAAGGGATCTGGAGATTGACCCATTGGGTTGTCAGACACTCAGTCAGCACCTTACAACAGGGAACTCATAGACTGAGATTTTTTTTGTTTTAGTTTTTTTTTTTTGTCTGTTGTTTTTTTTTAGATTATTATTATTTTCTTATTTTATTTTTACTCTTTATTTTATTCACTAAAACTGGTTACTTTACTTGTGGAAAGCAAGCTTCAGGGTGATTGATTGATGAACACTAGCAGCCTGGGATGATTACAAGAGGACTAAGAGGGAAGCTTGTTTGTTTTTGGATTTTTATTTTGTTTTTTCTTGTTGTTGTTTTTTCTCTTTCAATGTTTCCTTTTTCCTCTTTTCATTATTTGTTCTCCTTAGTTTCTTTATTTCTTTACTTTCATTTTTTCCTTTTCCATTGCTTTTTTAATTCCACCTTTTCCTAATTGGTTTTCATTTTATTACTTTTCTTTTGCTTTTCTTCTCTTCTTATCTTTCCAGTGTTTTATTTTATTCTCTTTTTTCGATTACTTTTTGTTTCTTTTTTTTTCTATTCACAGCTTTTTCTTCTAATTCCTTTTTGTTTTTTATGATTTTTTTTGTTTTATTACTTAATAATTTCCCTGGGTCTTTTATGGTTCCTTTTCTATCTTTTTAAAAATTACTATTCTTTTCCTTTTCATCCCTCTTTTCTTTTTTATGGTTTTAATATTTTTCATGGCAACATAGACACAACTAAAAGGCTATAGAATAAGAGGAAGCAAGTGTCAAAAAGGATATTTACCACCCAAAAATAAACAAAATAAAACCATAGTGTAGAAAGAGAAGCTAACCATCTGAATAAGCCCATCAAGATAAACAGATGTCTAGACACCAATAAAAAATTACAAGTCATACTAAGAAACAAAAAAATGGACCAGTCTAATGAACAAACTAAAAAACAGAAGAAGATGCACAATGTGGAAAAACTAATAAATGATGCCAAAAAAATAACATGAATTAACTTAGTGAAGTGAAGGTTGATATAAAGGATAATAAGAATATACTGGGATACATAGTTAAAGAATCACATATATACCTAAAAAGATAACAGATCTGATAGTGATGAATGCACAATGCAAGAAATCAAAAATTTGCAGCAAGCACATAACAGCAGATTTGAACTGGCAGAGGAAAAAATTAGTGACATCAAATATAGTACAAGTGAAATCAGACAGATAGTAGAAAAGATAGCTAAAAAGAAAAAATTCAGCAGTGACACAGGTAATTGAATGACAACATGAACTGCACAAACATATTCAGTATAGGAAACACACAGGTAGAAGGGAAAGGAGGCAGAAAAAGGTTGGAAGAAATAATGGCTGAATATTTCCAAACTTTTTGAGGGACATGGAGGTACATGGCCAGGAAGTGTAGTACACCCAAACAGTGAAAATCCTTAGAGGTCTACCTAAAGACATATAATTAAAAATTTGTCAAATAATCAAGAGAAGGGGAGAATACTGAAAGTAGCAAGAGGAAAGATATCCATCACATATAAGGCAAGGTCAATAAAATTAGGCACTGATTTCTCATGTGAAAACATGGAGGCCGGAAGCCAGGGATATTACAAAGGTAAAAAGCTAAAAGAAACACACACAAAAAAAGAAGAAATAGAAAAACAAGTGCAAGCCAAGAATGCTGTATCTTACAAAGCTGTCCTTCAAAAATGAAGATGAGTTCAAAGTCTTTACAGAAAAAAAAAACAACAACTGATAGAATATATTGCCAAAAGAACAGATTTGCAAGAGTTACTAAATGGGATACTGCAGCCTGAAAGGATAAAACAAGGGCAAGAAATTTGGAAAAGAGTTTAGAAATGAAGGTTTTAAAGAAGGGTAAACTAAAGGATAAGAAGACAGACAATAGAATGATATGATAACAAAGAACTGAAGAACAAAATGGATTAAGCAAATAATGCCTTTACAATAACAATGCTGAATGTTAATGCATTGAACACCCCAATCAGAAGACACAGACTGATAGAATGGATAAAAAAATATGAGCCAACTATATGTTGTCTACAAGAGACCTACCTCAGACATAAGGAAACAGCCAGGTTAAAATTGAGTTTAGAAAAAAGTTATTCCATGGAAATAGTAACAAAAAAGAGCTGGAGTATACCAGGTAAATGTAAAATAACAACAATATGGTACATGAACAATAAGTATTCAAAGAAACTGCAAATTGTACCCATCATTAGTATTCTGTAATTTTTTTTCATAAATAATAAATTCTTGCTTTTATTTGAACAAGGCTGGAGAAGAGATATATTTTTGGATACTTCATTTTTAACCTTTTCTTATTCATAATCTTTAATTAAAATAATATATATTGATCTATACTCTTTTAGCATGATTACACTTGAACAAGATTTTGAGTTTTTCTGCCTCATAAAATTATGAGTCAGTAAAATATTATCTGCTCTAATTCAATTAAAAAATAGGAATATGATAATCTAGAAAGAATTATGGCTTAAATGGAAGTTAAATAATTAAACCAATAATTGTTTTCATATTTAGAGATTATTATGTCCAATGGTTAGAGTTGTAATATAAAAATTAGAATAGTTTTAAATAATTTTGTTTCTATTTTAATTATTATTTGCATTTAAAAATGTTTATTATGTTATTTATTTTTTATAATTGTTTATATTAAATATCACCTGGTCATGCCTTCTCTTTTAAAATTTGTAATTTCTTTCGATCTATTTTTCTATTTATTTTACAATTTTACATTTATATTTTAAAAGATGCATAGATTACATAGATGTTATGCAAAAATTACAGGGATTCCCGTGATCTCCATCTCCCATACCTCCGATAACATCTCACATAAACCTCTTTCATTAGTGTGGCACATCACCTGCAATGGATATACACATCCTGGGGCTTTGTCACTAGCATAGACCACAGTTCACATCATAGGCCACACTCATAATTCTGCATGGTATATGCTGCTCTAAAATGGCCTATATCTGTCACACACAGCATTACTCAGGACAACCCCTAAGTCCTGAAAAAGCTGCTGTATTACAACTGCCATTCCCATCCCTACCCTGAAAGCATCTAGTGGCCA